>JAUZNK010090402.1:0-12536 GCA_035046665.1 Euphysa ruthae | reverse complement strand
TTATTCGTTGAAAGTGATCTATTGTTAAATGCTCTCTGTTTCGCAATAGAAGACAGTACCTAATACATTTATTTTGTATTCATGTATAATAATCTATGTTTTGGTGACCTAAAAAATTAGCTCTACATAAATTTCTGCCATCATGGAAATAACCCCCTAAAAAAAACTTGACTGATTAAGAAAGTCTACCCAAGGTTTTCTGAGTCTACTAAGGTTACTAAGGTTACAGAAAGTTTGAAAATGTAAAGTATATGTATATTTTAAAATCTCTCATAGCCTATGCTATGAACGGTTTAAGTTTCGTCTCGTCTAAATTCGGTGCAAGACAGACAGATACACGGACTTTTCTTGTCCCGCAGACTTCATTGGAACAACTTTTGAACCAGTAACATCCACGCTAGTGTTTGAAATCATTTCCTTCCAGACTGGTGTCGCATTCAACCCTATAGCATCCGAGTCTAGAAACGCATGCATCCTTTGTAATCTTCAAAAATGAATACAATAAACTAACAATCTATTAACCAAACGCGAAGGATTTTTTTGAGACGTTGCTGTTTTTCTTCTAAACAAAAATGCATGCCTACCCATAAATCTTTCACACCATCTATGATTTGTAACAAATGTGTCTCGGATGGCGGGTTTATAATTTTTCATCAAATTCTTTGTCTTGAACATTATAATTTTGCGACTAACATCTAACATTTTGCTTCGTCGTTCGTAAATCCAAAGCAAAATTGATTTCTCAAGTTCTGAATCAGTGCATTTCTTCCCACCACCTTCGAGTCTCTTTTTTAGATTTAAATATTTTAATCTGCTCTAGAAATCCTTTCTACTTTTGTACTTTCTTTGCTTCTACTCCAAACTTTCCAGCTGCAGATCCCTTGCTGTTCCGCAACTTCATATTTAAACTACTTTGTAAATGATCTTCAGTTTTTCCCTTTAAGTGAAGACAAATCAAATGCTGCCATATTGGCTGTTAATTTAGAGCAAGCAAATTAAAAAGCTTTGTTTTGATTTTAAATGAATATATTGGAAAAAAGGCTATGGTAAAACAATGCAATTACTTCACTCTGTTATTAACAAACTACAAATTTCGAATATTATTAGAAGTAGAAATATGGCTCGAGCAATTGGATATCCCTTTAATATACGCTACAAAACAGATTTGATCAGTTTCATTCGAGGTTGTCACTCTTGCATGATATTTGGTCCTCTACACTCGGCGAAATTCTGTTTCGAAACCCCAACTCAAAAGAAAAAGCTCAGGAGATGTGGTAGTTACAACAAGTTGATTTGGTGGTTCCTAAAAAATTCAGTTTTGAAAGAAATTGTAAAAGATAGATCAGAACTTGTTCCTTATAGCAACCCAGGTGCTTACCAACTAACATGCTCCTGTAATAAAATATATATTGGTAAAAAAAAAATAATAAAACGTAGTATCGAACACTAACAAGACACCATGAACGATCAATGGAATGCATCAGGAGCTACTGAACATTCATTGACGTTTCACGGAAGCTTAGACTGGCTCAAAACAAAAACGCAAGCTGTTATAAGCGAAAAATTCGTGAAACAATAGAAATTAATTTTGCACACAGTACCTAATCAACAAAGAATTCCAAAATAATAAACCGAGATATGGGTGAAAATACTCCGCAAAATAGCTGGAGATCTCTTTACGGAAAGTTGCTACAAAAGAATGAATAAATGACGTCAATTTTACCGTACACTGATACCCTACAATAGCATCTTTTTTAACGAATTTTTTATTTTTATATTAGCTTGAAAACGATTGCTGCAATAGGCAGTCGAATATCATAAAATTTAATTTAACTCAATTGATATTTTATATTTTGTTTTAAACCAAATATATAAAATTCTTCTGTTACCATGGAAATTAGAACTACAAAAAATTATGACCCATTCCCTCTTTCAATGGAATGTTTTGATTACTACTCAAAGACTAAAATGAATAATAAATAACACTTGAAAGTTAAGCGAGTCAAAACTGAGCAAATTTGAAATAAATATTTTATAAGCCTACTACTAATAGAGAATATAAAGTATACACCCACTAACTAAGTAACTAAGTGGTAATTAAATTATAAAATATGGAAGACGTTTTTAAATCGTTTTGTGCTTTTGGAGCTGGAAAAGATGCTAATGCAATGATGGATAATTCAAAGTTTTCAAAGCTAGCAAGAGATTTGAAATTGCTTGATAAGAAATTGACAAGTACGGATACTGATATTATATTCAACAGGGTAAAAGGGTAATAAGCTATTACTTTTTACTTTAAGTTACATAATACCATGAAATTCATGGTATTATGTCCATCATGAATGAATAATTCCAGACAGCATCTGGAAAGAGAATCAAAAATATCTAATTTTTCCAAAACGGTTATCTTTATTTTATTTCTAGAAATCGAGAATTTTGTATGGAATCTATTTACTTCTCCATAGCCTAGCTATAACTAGATGTTTTCGGGACCAAATTTTCCAGGGAGAGAAAAGAAAAAATCTTAAATTTAGAAGGTTGTCTGGTTGAGTGGATAAGGCTTTGGTCACTGCTGGATCCTAGAGATGTAGGTTCAAAGCCACCTTGGAACTAATGATTTTCTTTACCATAAATTCAAATGGGAATCTAAGTACACCAGATCCAAACCCATGGGAGCTTTCTGAAATAAATAGCTTGCAGCTAATTGTTGGCCTCACGTTAAACAATATTAGAAATATGTTGAATTATTATTATTATTTCCATAAAAAAAGGTAAATTTTATTCAATAAGTATTTCTGAAAGTAGAGCGTTGAAAATAAAAATCTTGCTTCCAATTTGTTCATCTTCAAATTGCTATTATTGTATTGCTAATGCTTTTAAAATTTTTTTTGGAACTCTTTTAACCAATCTTTTAAATCTCCTTCCAAGAGCATGTTTATAATGGTCAACCAGCTTTAATTTTTTATTGCCAAATGAATATTTCATAAGGAATTCTCAAGGGTCACTTTGCTGAGGATCGAGTTAAAAAAATAATTAAGGGTTTAGAATAAGTCACTAGGAGGGTTTAATGAAATATCATCTATGTTCTTTAAAAGGGCGGAGGTATTTATATTTTGAGAGACCACTAATAATAAATCTTTCAATCAAGACTACCACGTTTCCAAATTATTGCAAACTAGCTAAAATTGCTCCGTTATTTAAAAATAGGAGCAAGACGGAACCAAAAAACAGCAGGCCCATATTTTTATTGTTAATCCTTATAGATCTCCAAAAGGCCTTTGATATAATAGATCTCAATATTTTGCTTGAAAAACTAAAACCCATGCATTTTTCAGAGAATGTAGTTTTCTGGCTCAAGTTATATTTCTTTAATAGAAAATTTAGAGTGAAAGTCGATAAAGAACTTTCTGGTGAAGTGTTTATCTGTTGTTGTGTAGTTACAGTTTTTAAAAGGAATAGCACATTAATTTATCTTGTTTACCAAGGAGAGGTGTTTTGTTTGAAGATTCAATCCTTTTTTGTGATATTGTGCAATAAGTTGGCCATTACTCATGGTTGTTATATGAAATGAGACACTTGACAGTCATTACTGCTGGTTATGTATTGATCAATACAAACTACGGGAGCGATGTAAAAGTTTCATGTCGATAAGATCATTATTTCATTATTCGTGATTGTTTAAATTTAAATGGATATATACACTGTTGCTGGTTTTGACTTTATAGTGCTAGTCATAAAGGAAATATTTCATAGAAAATAGTTATATGGGATTGAAGAAATTAAAGTTGTAATCGGTTCTAAATCCTTTTTAAAAAGTTTTAATAAGATTGGAGCAAAGCATTCAGCCTTCATTTCCTCAGAATTAAAAATATTTCTTTTGTCTCATGGCAGATTCTTATAAAAATTTTCTGAAAGTTTAATTCTAACCTGAAGAAATGCTGAACAACATGTAATTATGAAGTACTGAGAATTAAAGGCCGCGGTAGGATAAAGAAACTGTAGAAATTTAAATATTTATTAAATCTTAAAGTAACGGTGCACTCATAAACCAATAAAATTTTATTGCTTAAATAAAACTTTGAAACTTTATCTTTCTAAATATATATATATGAAAATACTTACTTACAAGTATTAAGGGGAAAAACTTGGGGTTAAAACTTCTATTTATAAGAAGACAAAAAAGTGTGTGTTATCAGTGTAAAAAATGAGTTCACAAAAGCAAAACAGTGTATTAAACAGTGTTTAACTTGTATAGCGAGCTAATATTTATTTAATTTTTTTCTTGTTTCTTATTTTTTTTTTACTTTTCTTCTTTTAAACTGGTATTTTGTGCTGCAGTATGTTGCAGTAGTGGGATCAGTAAAACATTTGTATTTTTGTTTTACCATTAAAATTAGTCTTACCCCTAAAATATCACATCATATATTTTCCCTGTCCCTGTGACATCGTAGCACCCCCAGAACATCACTAAAATTTCTTCATTGTCCGTAAACGTCACTTAAATAAGTGACACTGTTATATTTCTTGTGTCAAATATAAAATTTTGAGAATTACCTATGACTGATGTTTTCTTCGTATGTATCTCCTTTAGTTTCATATAAACCAAACATTAAATTTGTCAAAATTTTTTCCTCAAACAGTATTTTAAACTCCTTGGATTTAGTTGAATCCTATTTCTAACACCAATCTGTTTATGTTAGTATATATGGATCTGGGCCCACACACTAGGAGATACACCACTTTTGGAAAAAGAAATTCTTTAGTGGGGTTAACGCTCATTTTTTGGAAAATTTTGTTTTTCGAATAATATCCTAAAACCAAACCAATGAATCTATTTTAAAAAATTTTTTAATTAAGTGACCGTGAATGGAATCGTTTGTTCCATAAGGCTGACCTGCCCTAAAAGATTTAGCAAAAAGACTGTTTTAAATTTTTAAATCTTATCAAATGAAGACATTATATATAATCTCATAAAAGTATTTATTCATTATAATTTTCCATGACTGCCACTTTTGAAAATTAAAAGGGATCAGTTAATTAAAATTTATTTAGTGAAACTTTTTTTGAAATTGTTATGGTGCAACCTAGCCATAAGAGGTGTCATAATCCTAAAAACCCGTTTCTATACTTTATTCATTTACAATGATATTGCACTTTCACGCTACAAAGTTGATATTTTTGTAACAATAATTGATTTTACCCTAGTTTTTACTTGGATTAATTCAGGAAAACAGAGAGAAAGATATGCTTCACACAATTTAAAGATGCAGTTAAGCTAATGGCAGAAAAGAAGTATCCAGGAGATGCCGATGGTTATAACAAATTAGAAGAAAAAATAGTTGCTGGTAAAGGCCCATCTGCCTGTGGTACTACGGTATGTTGTTGAGTAAACAACTTGTTTTAAAGAAATTTTTTTTTGGTTTGCTTTAAATCTTTTCAAGAAAAAATTTACAGTTCATTTTTTAAAAAAAAATACTTTAGCCTTACAGACCATATTTGTCCCTTTCTGAAATGTTTTTCCAGTATTTTACCTTCTCGAGTATTTTAAAATTGAGTTGCTGAAGCTTTTCAGACTTACTTTAAATATAAATGGCCATAAAAAATACATTTGACTGGTATGGTCACCTGCCAACAATTCTTAGTCCCTTGCAACGGTCCTGTAGTAGCAAAATGAATTTTAATGGCTATGAAATTCGTTATATGACCCTTTAAGTCAACTAAAAATTTTTTTTCTTTAAGAATACTTATTTTTTGGCAAATTTTGTTTTTCGAATAATATCCTAAAACCAACCAATGAATCTGTTTAAAGAAATTTTTAAAGTAAGTGAACATGAATGAAATCATCTGACCTGCCCTAAAATCTTTTTCCTGAGCAATAAGACTGTTTTAAAATTTTAAATCTTGTCATATAAAAACGATACATATATTCTAATAAAAACTATTTATTCATCTCAATGTTCCATGACTGTCATTTTTGAAAATTAACATGGATAAATTAATTGAAATTTAGTTGGCGAAATTTAATTTGAAATTTTCATGGTGCAAACTAGCCATAAAAGGTATCATAACCCTAAAAAATCTTTTTTGTTTTTCAACAAAGTTTTCAATTTTTCTGAATCAAAATATATATATAATATTATTTTTTATAATGGCTATTAAAATGTCTTTTTTGAATAACTTGTTCGCATATCAAACCTTTGTTTAGATTGAAAAATGATTATGCTTTTTGTTCAGACTTAGCAAAACTTTAATTCTGCAGTCATGTTTTCCATTATTAATATTGAATTATGCGTGGAACAGGGTGAGATAAATCCTTGACAAAGAAGTATAAGTAATTAGTAAAATATTTATAAGTAATAAATAAATAGTAAAAGAAATCATGTTTTGATCATTAATGCGAATTTTGAGTAGGAACAATGAATTAGCACCTTCCTAGTATTTTATGGTATATTTACGCAAGTTACAATGAAAAAAGAAAATAAAAAATCTTTTGTCATTTTTGTTTTACTGAAAATTTTTTAAATTTCCCGTTTATCAGCTAACTTGGAAAGTCAACGGTTTTAAAATGATAATAGATAAAAATTTTCTTTAGAAAAATAAAGAAAGGTAAAAAAAATTTCAAATCATCTTTAACCAACACCTCTACACCCTTAATAAAATATGATGTTTTTCATATTAATTTATGTTATAATTGGAACTGCGTGTTCATAATGTGTGGTTCAGTTTTAAGCGGTGTGTTTATATCATGAATCCTAATGCTGAGGCCGAGACAGTAAATTATTTCCTTTTATAGAAAGTCGCCAAATCTGGTGCAGTTGATCGTCTCACAGACACTTCTAAGTATACTGGTAGTAGTAAAGAACGTTTCGACGAGAGCGGGAAAGGTAAAGGCTTGGATGGGAGAAAAGATTTTGATAAAAAAGCTAGTTCTGGTTACGTTGGAGGATATAAAGATATGGATACTTACGAAAAAACACATTAAATGATACAATATTCCTTCAGATTGCGATAAAAAAATTATTTGGTTCGTAAGGTTATATATCAAAAATTCTCTGTGCTCCACGCATATTTTTATCAAGAAGTTTTGATCCAATTCTCCTGAAATCCTTAGGATATCTGAAAATACCATCTATGATAATTCACGAATATTACTGATTGTTAAAATTAAAAAAAAAAAAAACGAAAAGAAAAAAAATACGCTGTTTTTGGTTAGTTTTGAAGAAAGCCCTGGTGCCTGTTTAGTAACTTAGAACTTTGTTTTTCCTTCTATATTTTATTAGGAACGACGAAATATTTAATTAGATCTTTTTATTTCATCACTGCTTTTAAATAGCCAGTTCAAATCAGGTTTTCTAAACTAAAGTTGTCTAATAAATGAAAATTTTTTAAAAGAATGCGCGATTTTGAATATTAACAGCATTCTAACAGCCAAATCCTACCAAACTAGATCGCGTTTAAATGGCATATTGTATAAATTAATGTAATATATTAGATAACGACATTAGAAATACTGAACGAATCTCATTGATTGAAACGGAAAATGTCACACATTTAATATTATGGATCTTGAAGGCTTAAAATAGATAACTCAGTTTTAGAAATTTAAAAGAACAGAAGTTTAAACATAACTTCAGAGACTTTGTAACTGAAGTTTAACTATCGAATCGGTAACTCAAGTTTTGTTGCAATGCCTTTGCTATACTAACTAACGCAAAAAGTCTCCCTGACAGCTTCATAAAATTGACTTGTCATTATCAAACCTTTCAGAAAACAAGTTAGTAAATGTCCTTATATACAGTAGTTTCAAAGGCCTTAATAAAAATGCGGTATATATGTATGCATATCTTAAATTATTTCACACACACACACACACACAGATATATATAAATCTATATATTTATATATACATATAAGTGATATACTAGAACCATGGAAGGAATTCATCGATGCAATGGAATTTGGATTGTAATAAATATCGTAAAAAGCAGTAGTAGGAAATCATGTTTAGTTAAGGCACATGACTTCTTTCTCTTTGTATTTAATATAAAGCTACAGGAGTTGAACAAAAAATTAAAGTCGAAAGTTTACATTAATTAATGCGCTATCTCATCCTTTTCACATTGTATTCATTTCCTAATTTTTAAATTTTAATATTCTGTAAGAAAAAACATAGCACTCGTTCAACAATGGTGGCGGAAGGGTCAAAAATTAAAAAAAAAAAAAAAAAACTTCATTTAAAAGTGAATAATTTTAAAAATGAGAAAGATACAAAAATTAAATTTCCTAAGTAAATAGCGTAAGTGTTCTAGTACCCAATTATTTACCATAAAAATTTTAGAAAAACATCCAGATGGTAAAAATACCGCTATTGATGTCCAAATTAATGAAAAGTTTCAAAAACCAGAATAAAAAATTAAACATCCTGATTTGTTGTTATTTGGAAGTTCAGTCATAAAAGGAATGCCTAATATTGACAAGTTCGATGTGTATAACTACTTGATCGCTTATAAAGATCACTCACAAGATGTTAAAATCGTTCAAAAATTTAGACGGCTATCAAATTTATAAGGCAAGTTATGTTGAAGATATCAAACTATGTAAAAATGTTGAGGTGGACGGCTATGTGGTGATAAAGTTGATGGTGAAACCTAAACAGGAAGGAAGATTCTGTCAATAATATCCTTATTACAAAGGCTGGATTATCATAGACTCTAAGACACCAGCTTTCGATACTGGTTATTGTGCCTGTAAAGGAGGTTCAGATGGCTCGTGTAGACATATTGTTGCAGTCTTGTATTAAATATGCGAATACTGTGAGTGTACTAGTGAAGTTTCAATAACATCTGGTCCATGTCAGTGGACTAAAAAAGCCCGATTAAATGAAGATATACCCGTTCCTGTAAAAAAAATTGAACTGCAAGGTTCTAATAGATGTGCCCCAGTTATAGACGCCTTTGCCCCGTGTCCTGGAGATATGCCGAATAAAGATGATTTTTATTGATGTCTCAAACGTATTTACCCTGACGCAAACAAATATGCTTTTCAACCGATATAGTAAACATGAGCTGCATCCACGGAAAATATTGGATTGTGAAATCCCTTGCATAACTGAGAAAGCTTAAGTCTTTTTGACAACCGGAATAGAACATGCAACTGAAAACCTTCTATCATTTATTTTGTTAAAAGAAAACGAAGTGAACGAAATAGAAAATTCACTAAGGGTCAAAATACGACTATTAATTGAATGAAATTTTAAACGCGTGTATACACTAAGGTAATCTACTAATCCTAGAAACTTAATAAATACATTATTAAGTGTGCAAAATCAGCTTCATTCTAACGCACTGGAGTGGGGAAGAAAAAGTTGCAAGGAGTATGTTCCTTAAAATACACCAAATTGGACATAAAAAAGTCGATTTTGAAGAAAGAGGTCTTGTTATTGATGGTTCCGCTGCATATCTTGGTGCAAGCTCAGATGGACATATTTTATGTTCTGAATGCAGCGAATTTCTAATTGAAATAAAGTGTCCCTATGTTAAAAGAAACTTTTTTCCCAAATATGCCGCACGGGATCGTGGTTGTTATACTGATGATCAAAATAAATGGCACATTAAGGAAGATTTTGACTATTACGTTGAGATACAAGGGCAATTGGCTACATGCAAAATAAATTTATGCAATCTTATTGTATATACATCAAAGGGTATACATGTCGTAGATGTAAAGTATTCCGAGAGTTTCTGGGAAAAGTGTAAAGAAAAACTAATTTTTTTGTTGACCATCTTTCAAAAGCCCTATTAGAAATATGAAAATAGTCTTAGCTAACATTATACATCTAGTTTCATATTTATTGGTTGATAAAATTTTTAGCAAATAAATTCGAAAAAAAACTATAAACTTCGTCTTTTAATGAGGTACTCAAGGGTATGTAGATTAAATTTGTTTTTATTATTTTCTTTGATATTGTTGTTGTAAAAAGTCTTTTTTATTTTACTCTAAAGCTGAAACAAGTGGTTTTGATAATCTGCCCAAAACTGCGCAAACTAATAGTATTTGATCTAGGGAACTCTTTAGTTTGAGAGGTTTAACCCCTTGCAAAATTTTGAAATTTTTCAATCTTTTCATCGCTCTCTCAACGTGTATGCGTACGCTTGCAAATTTTCTTGATTTCGTAACGGCTTCCACTGATAGCTGCTTTCCTCTGGAGAACGCAGGGATATTTAATGTAGTATTCTTCTTCAATAACAAATCCCGTATATCGAATCCTCTATCCGCCAGTACCTTGTCACCACTTGACATTAAATTAATAAAACCGCTCTGTATAATGATTTATCTATTGGAAATGGAACCAGTATATAACCTAGATATAAAAGTTACCTCCCCACTAGGAGCTATTCCTAACAAAAATTTAAAAGTATTGTGTGATTTATAGGTAGAAAAGGTAACACGATGTGCACCTACTAAACGAGGTTTTTGCACAAATAGTTCAAAGCAATCAATTAATACAGTTGTTGTTGGAAACGAGTTTTTGAATGAATTTGGCATATTATCTATAATTTTAGATCTTACTGGCCATTCTAACAGCTGAAAAAGACATTTATAAAGATTTTCTGGAATATATTCATTTAAGATGTTTTTAGATTTAGTCTACGTTTTCTACAAGCTTTTTTAACAGCCTTTCCCAATAGATTTATTGCTGGTAATGGATTTGGATAATCCGGTTTAGGACCACATTCTCCAACAAAGTGCTAAAATAAACATACTTTCGATATAAAAGGCCTTCACACTCTTGGTAAATAATGGCTTTAGAGATTCAAACAACCATAGATTTACGTATACAGGGATAATGCAAAGAAATTAATGCATTCAATGAAAATGTGTACATTCAACTTAATAACCAAACAACTTTATTAAAAGTAAATTTTTGAAAAGATTAATAACAATCGACAATAAAGAAAATATCGTTGTTAAGCTGTTATGAAGTAATATATAATTCTGCCAAAACAATAAATAATATATGTTTATAGCGAATTAGATGAATCAGCTGGTAAAATATTTTTACCATAGAACAGATATATACATCATCATGAGGTCTCCCACAGGCTTTGATCCAGATTTTACATTTTTCAAGTCCAGTGAATGGCTTAGGAAACGGTATAAAATGTACATCATTCATGTGTTCTTTAGCTTTATAACGAGAGTCACTATTACAAGTTCCATAAAAGCAATGTTTTGGCATTTTAAAATTTATTAATATGCTTTATTTATTATGCTATATTATGAAAACCTCCTGAAACAAAAGCTTTCCTTTATATAATCGCCCTTCTCAAAACAGAATTATACGATAGTTTGTCCGAGGTCACGTGTCAAAACAAATAAATATGCACAAATATTAAAACTGAGAAACATCGCTATTTACAAACAAATAATAACCCTTCTAATCCCTAAAATTTCCAGCAACTACACTGAATTTCACAAACAACCCTTAATACAAACTTAATATATTACAGGTAAAACACCAACTTATAAACTATAAACTTTTGCTTTGAATTTGGTATCTGGCTGTTTTAAAGTTACCTATTCTTAATTTAATTTTTTATTTTACCTAGTTATATATTTACATTTTGTTGCACTTTTGAAATACCCTTTTAGCCAACAAACTGTATTGACCAGTTCAGACCAGGTACATTTAGACTTTCGAAAGTGTTGCTCACCATGAATACAAGGTTGGCAACTGAGATGTTTGCCACCTGAAATACTTACATTTGGTGCTTTTTGTATCAATTCACGATTGAGTCTTTCAACAAAACCGTTGATAAGAGTGGTACCTCCAACTACGATGACACTATTGTAGAGGCCCTGCAATAAAACATTTAGGGCATAAATTACAAAGCTAAAATGCCATTACACCTCGAGTCAAGTGCCCAAATCGACTTTAATGAGTCCAAACTCTATGTGGCTGTAAGAACATCAGCCTTAACGAAAAATATCTTTTAGCTATGTGCCTTCACAATGATTCTGTTTTGAAAATTCGTTTTGATCCAAATTTATTTGGATTAAAAAATATTAAAATTTTATTATATCACATTACGGATATCAATGAAGTTTAGAATTTTTCTTTGATGAAAGTCTTATTAATGATTTAAGTTTAAAACTCTGAAATTGATGATAATCCTCAAATCAAAGCATTGTCATTGATGATAATGTGATTAATAATAAATAATGCATCTGAATCTTCTATCTATATTTTGCAATCATGGAAAATAACTAGTTGGTATTTCGCTTCTAAGATAGTTCATACTAAAGGATATTAATGATCAAAAAAGTTATTCAATTTTTGCAATGACTTTCCAAACCACAGATAAAACTACGAAAAAAGACTCGTAGAAACAGGTTTAAAACAATAATAAGAAAATTATCTAAAATTAAAAATAATGATTTTTCATACTCAACATGAATCTACTTACTGGTCTGATATCAATGTCACACATTCCAATGCTTGTATTTATAACATGTGGAACTCCAAGTAGTGTTGT
>JAUZNK010090380.1:0-12537 GCA_035046665.1 Euphysa ruthae | reverse complement strand
TAAAAAGTTTGTGTATTGTAAACATGTATCTCTGACTGATGTCGCATGAAAGATTTATTATTTTTGTTAATTTTAATAGTTTTAATACTTTAATTTTTGCTTATAAATAAGTTTTATAACCTTACATATTTAGTCGTTTTTACTGACTGTACTGTAGGAAGTAGGATAAAAGTGTGTTTGTTTTGCTTAAAGAATAACATAGATTTATCTTTGATTGATAACATAACACTATTATTATTATAACATATTATATTATTATAACACGCTAACCGCTTCTTCTATTTTTTTTTTTTTTTTTTTTTTTTTTGAAATATAGATAAAGGCATAAAATGATTGTAACTTTATAATTACTCGTATTTAATGCGTATCCAAGGTTTACTCGAGTAAATCAAAAATATTAAAAATCTGCAGATTAACAATCGTATTTAAAGATTTGGTATTGAAGAATATGAACGTTTATTTTCACTGGCAGAGTCTCTAAGACACGACACAGTATATATGTGTAAATAAATAAGCAACACCAGCACAATTTTACTTTAAGAGATCAAAGATGAAACTGATAAAAATAATTTGAAATTAACCATTAACCCCTTCGGTGAAGTTGTCCTAATGAATATTATTCCAATAAGAAAAATATAAGCCCATTTGGTCAATGTCCGCTGACCGAAGCTTATTTGCTACCACTCCTATGGGCACAAGTCAGCAAATTATAGGACCAGAGCTAGCCAATATCTCCTAAGGTGCTGCTGTTAACCTACCATCAATGGAAAACCTTCAAAGAAATAGACATCGTACTCGTACGTGAAGACAGGAACGATCCACCTTTACCGATCCACCGTGCTGCAATACCAGTACTGCCAAATGAAATTCAATCAACGACGAATGGTGATCCTTTTTAGATTTTTGACTGCGGAGTTGGGGATTTAAATAGAATCTTTATTTTTGCTTCACCAAATACTTTGCAACTCTTATCAAACTCACAACAATTGTATGCAGGTGGAACTTTTAAGGTATGCCCTAAATTATTCAACTTTTATGACTTCTATATTTCTTTAAATAACAGAACAGAGCTTAATAAGGGTCTTTTTACATTTTTCCAGTTTCATTTAATTTTAAAAATAAATGTTATATAGATAGCTTTTTTCAACATGGCGGATTTTATTATGTCGGAATTAAATATAATGTAGTATAAATATAAAATATGATATAAATATGATATGATGCGTGAATTTTTCGTAGAATAAATATCTCTGTATATAACGCTGATAAAATTGGCTGAATGTAATCAAATTGACCCAGAAGTTACTTTAATAAAATTGGAAAATATCCTTGATAAAATATTTTCTACAATTGAATCGATCAAAATACTGACTCACGAGAAAAGTATTTTTTTGAATGAGCAGGCTGTCACCATTTTGACTAAAAATTAAATGTAAAATGAAATTGACCAATCAAAAAATCAGGGGATAAAATGGATATTGCTGAACATGGATATTCCTGGCTAGAAATAAGTTTTTTAATGAACGACGACTTTATTACAGAACGAGCCAAAGCTTATACAAAACGCGTCGGCTTTTTTTTATTAAAAAATGAGTCAATATTTTTTTACAAAACGCGGCAGAGTTGTAATTGAAAAACGAGCTGATTTTATTACAAAACGCGGCAGGTATTACAAAACGCACCGATAATTGCAAAACACGGCACAACATAAGGTTATAAATTTTGTGTTTGCTGATATTAATTGCAGCTTAGTTAGTTGCTAGGATGATGGATGGCAAATTTATTTATTTCTCAAACCTAGTTGAATTTAAAAAGAAGCTTGAAAACTCTCCTATAGAGAATGAACTCGAAATGTGGAAATAAAATAAAATGTTCTTTCATTTTTCTAAGATTTTGCTACTATTTTAATTCTATGCAAAAAATTTTGTACTCATTTGAGATACATTATATGTATCTGCTGACTCTTATTTTTACTGTTTTTATTATTTTTATCATGCTAGTAGAGATTTATAATGGTTAGGCCTTACTGCTGGTTCACTGAGTGTATGTTTTGATCTGTTCAGAGTGTCATCGTGAACTTTCCATGTGGAATACGTGGAAAGGCTGTAAGAATTAATTAAAAAGCTATATGTTGCGATATCTGTGATAAATGGGTTCACCTAAAGTATAATAATTTAGACGAGAAAAAGCATGACATGTATGGATGCAAATGAATTTAACAATACTCAGCTGCAAGATTTATTAGAAAAATTAAGAAAAGAGGGAAATAAAAACTTGTTATTTAATGGTTGATTTTAATATATATCTTCTGAAATAACTGACAACCATGTGTAAGATTTTGTTGATGAAATGTTTGTTAATCTTTTTCAACCACTTATAATTGCTCCTACTAGGGTAAAAATACACTGTAAAACTATTATTGACAATATTTTCACTAATTTGATCTCAGACAGGGAGATTGCAGCAGGTAATCGAACCTTATTGATATCAGATCACTTTTTCCAGTTTTGTATTATCAATGAAACTGATTTCAACAATACAACTAAAATCAAATATCTAAGCATAAGAAATAACAAAAGTTTTGACGAGGAAGAGCTTAATAATGAGCTGTCCACTATAAATTGGGAAGAGTTATGTGTATTTGAAGACAATGAGACGTAAACCTCTCATTTGAAAAACTTACTGAAAAAGTAAATGAAATGATTAACGTCCATGCTCCATTAAAAAAAAATTTCGGGCTAATTATAAGTCTATTAAAAAGTAACCTTGGATAAATAGTGGACTCCTCAAATCTATTAACAAAAAACAATTAGTATTCTAAATTCTGTATTGCTAAAAGTGATACAAGAAAAAGTCGCATTTTTTTTGAATATAAAGCGTACAAAAATGTTTCCTCCTGTCTCGTTTTTGTAAAGAAAATGTAATTTTCAATTCAAATAATCTATTCAGGAAAGTAGAACTTGTTTAGATAGCACCGCAAATAAAAACCCTGGTGTTGACTCAGAACAACATTTCGCAATCTCCTGATCAACGAAAAACCGGGACGTCGATCGGACGACGATTTTCGTCCAAATCGAACTTGGACGGGAGGTCGAGATATGACCGTCCACCGGAGGTCCTAGGATGACCTGTGTTTACTGGGCCTTAGAAAATATTTTCTAGTTAAACAAACCGCACAAAAAATTTGTTTTGCTCGATGACATAAATTCACTCAATATAACTTTCCTTCCTAAAGAATTGAAAGATAGGATCTGTTAGAAATGCAAAGTAACAGGTAAAAATATATAGAAAAACTAAATCAAATTGAAAATAAAAATTAAAAAAACTCATGCCGACGACGAAGACATAAATTTTAAAACTAGTCCTCGAAATAATTTATCACACAATTAACTTTAGATTAACGTTTATGTTTAGTTTACCAACAATGAAACTCTCTATTTCATTAATTTAAACCTATCGTTTCCGTCCAACTGAACTTATTTCAGCTACTTTATTCTAGGTCAGTGGCTAACAAGTTAAAAGAAGGTCAACCGGTGGTGGCTGAAAGCTTCGAATCGGTTACAATATTTTTTTCCGACATTGTTGGTTTTACTGCAATATGCTCTGATAGTACACCGTTACAAGTGGTAGACATGTTAAACGACTTATACGTTTGTTTTGACCAATGTATTGACAAGTATGAAGTTTACAAGGTGTGTAACGTTCCAATAACGTTCCAATAACGTTTCAATAAGTGAGATCTGATATCAAGTACAGGCTAAAATACAAAATATTTCTATATTGTCCTAAACAAATACATTAAGTGTTTTCAAGTCTTAAAACGCCCTGGAGAAGTGAAAAAAATTGAAGAAATGTAAGCCAAAAGATATTGAATTGATATAATTTGCATCCCTTGGACAGATTTACCATTTCTCCAGAGGATTGCTTTAAGGACTTAAAAATGAGATTACTTATTAATATTTTACATCAAAAGTAAATTTTAAGTAAATTCAATTTTTTTTTTCATTAAATTTAAAACAGGGGTGGTAAATAAAAGGATAAGAATTGAAGGATTCGCTATAATTTTATGATTGTCTGATATAATTTGCTATGCTAGATTGAGACAATAGGAGATGCTTATATGGTTGTCAGCGGTATACCAATACGTAATGAAAACAAACACGCTGGAGAGATAGCTACGATGTCATTGGATCTATTAAGTTCTGTAAGAAATTTTAAAATCAACCATAAGCCTAACAAGCAGTTGCAACTGAGAATTGGAATGCATACAGGTATTTTTGCTGTTCTTACCTTGACTTCATTATTGTTTAAATAATACTTTTCTTTTAACAAAATGCAAACAAACAAAATACACCTTCTAAATTCTGATATAATACGTTTAAGTAGATTACCTGTATTTATGTACATCATATACATTCGAAAATAAAATCTAAAATGGAGTATGTATGTATAAACTCAGTAAAAATTCTCAGATTATCCTTTGCAAAATTCTTTACATATAATTTATAAGTTTTTTTATCGATGTAGGGACTTGCGTAGCTGGTGTGGTCGGACTGAAAATGCCACGATATTGCCTATTTGGTGATACTGTGAATTATGCGTCACGCATGGAATCAAGTGGTCTTGCATTACGCATTCATGTAAGTCCAGAGTGTAAACATGTCCTTGATGAGTTAGGAGGTTATCATCTTGAGAAAAGGGGACTGGTGCATATGAAGGTGATTTTTTTTTTTTTTAATTTCATTTTGATGAGGTTTTTAAGTTTATACACGAGTTAGCTGTATTATGTGACAATTAAAATCTAAAATAAATACTCGTGGCTTAATTTATAGCACGAATATGACTACAGGCCAACTCATAAGTTAGACCTTAGAGTACCTTCCAACTTAACCTTTACCCTTTAATAAAGCGAGATACCGAAAAATTCTAAAATATAATTAATTTAAATTTTTATTTATGGATATAAATTACAAAAAAACAACCCCAAATAGAGTAGATTTAAGGATTACCCGCAATCACAAGTACATAGCGATATTGAGCATGTGTCTATGCATTACAAAATATTATTTTATAAACAATGTGTATTTGTAATACATGAACGACTGAGACGCTGGACAAATTCATTATAACAGTTTGAAAAATAAGACTGTTGTTAAAAAAATTTTAAATTTTACCCACATAAGGAAACAGACATTTCCATAATTCTGATTTGATGCAAGGAATATCAAAATTTAATTGTTATAAATTAATAAATTAAAAAAAAAGATAAATAAAATTTTTCTAGCTAAATACATAGATTGTACCAATAAAATAGCTTTACCTTAAAGTTGCCAACAGCAAATCATCGTGATGGTTGTCTCAAGATATAGCGAGCTCTTTCCCACACAAAAACAAACTATTGTCATCATCGATTCCACTATCAAAGATTAAGAAACGATCCCTATGCTGTGTTTGTTGAAATTTATTAGGGATTTCAAGGATATCTTTTTATTTTTATTTTCTCTGCAGCATAATTCAAAAAGTATTTTTCTACATTTACGAAAGAAACAAAAATGTTTAAAGGCCCTATCGGATTTCTACTTGAGTTAATTAATTAACGGACGTTTAAAATTAAAATTCTATTAGAAGTGAAAAGTGGTAATCAAAAAAAAAAAAAAAAAAAAAACTAGAGAAGTAAATAATGTCATTTAAAAAAGTTTTAAGTAGTCTTTTTTGACTATTTTTCCAGGACCTTTAATTTAAACAATTTTAACATTATTTCACTTGTCTCAGCCATTGAAAAAATTTCAAAACTAAAGTTTTTTTGTTTAATGATAATTTCCTTCTGCTGCATTCGCAAACACGAATTGACAAATTTTTATAATATTAAATAATATTTTGAAATTATTATAGGGAAAAGGAGAAATATTGACTCACTTTTTGAATGGAAAAGATGGGTTCACAAAGCAGCTACCAGATCTGAACAAAGCGTGTACTTTGGAAGAACATACATTTAAATAATAGCTACGATGACGCATGGAAGACCCTTGTGGAATAGCTAAGTAGTGATTATATCCAAAACATCATAAGAAAAATCATTTGCATCATATTGCTTCCAGTTAATATTAGCTGGAATAATTTTTGTTGAAGTATTTACAGTTTTTTTAATGAGGTTCCCGAGCCAAAAACTTCGAAGAAAAGAAATTATGGTAATGACTCAGATATACCGAAATAATTAAATTAGTTTAACATAAGCACGAGAATTTTTATTCATCCAGTCAGGTATTTGGACACATTAAACTAGTTAAAAATATATGTTTAGCATAGACAAAACTGGGAACAGGAAAATGGTGCGAGTAACAAGAGATGTAAATAAATGTGATAACGTATGTGGAAATACGAAAGATTTTAACCCATTTTTAATATATTTGTACCTTTTTATTTATTAACGTTAATATTTTAACTATAAATTTTATCGATTTTAAACTTTTTTTTTCGTACTTTTTTAAATGAAAAATTTCACAATTTCTTGTTAGTGTTTTGTTTACCTGTCACAGCAATGCACTGGTACAGTAGATGCATTAGAGATATGATGCTATATAAATATTGAGGTTAAATTACCTAGGCTATTTTTCTGAACATCTCATTTATTATTATTCCAATTACTTTTATCTTGTTATTCACTATTTTACTTAGGTTGCCTTCTAATTTTCTCAGAATAGGGTTAATGTTACAAAAAATCTCAGCTTATTATCTAGAAATGCAGACTTTTCCTAAATTTCATTGCAAATGCAGAGCAAGTATTTTCTTTAAGTTCAACAACGTTGTGATGCTATTTGGCTTAGTAAACGATTTTCTTTCAAAACTAGCTTTTGGAAAATATATTTCAATTACTAAATTATTTCGAAAAATAAAGCCCAAAGATTTATAGCTACGGAAATGATACTAAAGATTAGAAAAATGACACTTTTAAATATTTTCGAATTTGTGCAATCTTGGTATTATTATAAATCCAATAATTGCTTAGTTCTATCGCATTAAATATTCTTAGGAAATAATAAAATCACACAGTAAATATAGTAGCTTAAAAAACAGGATATGTCTATTATATAACGTATATAAATCTTTAACGAATTGCAGGTTTTTCATGGTAATTTTCCAAATTTGAATAACATGTTCATTTAAGTAACCAAGCATTTTTATTTATTTACCTACAAACTATCATATTTTGAAAATAATAGTGTAAAAAACTTTGTGGTTTGGAGGCACTCAATAGCCTAAGGCTGAACAAAAGAAAAAGAATGGAAATAGGTGATTATATTTGACACACCATCATACTATACCATAAGAGGTAATAATCGAACACCAAGCCAAACCACCACCAATTCATAAACACCCTCAAAAACCAATGACCCTACCCCCATCTAACCACAATTAGCGTAATAATGTAAATGTTAAATGATTTTTTTTGACTATTCGATAAAATAGTTTTCTATTAAGATGAAAAATAGTACGGAGACAGTTTATTTTTTTACTTGAACATGATACTAGGAAGCGACATCTTTTGCAAAGCATATAGCTACATATATACAATTTTTATTATTTTTCTTGAGGGTTTTAGAGTATTATGTGAACACCTGGTTCAATATTCAAACATTTCATGATGTTTAATGCTACTTTTTGACCATAGCTGAAATGTGCAATGGTATCATATATACTAGACACAAAATATCAAACCCGACATGGGTGGATTTCATTACTCGGTACTCGGTTCCAAATCAAATCCTATTTCTTGCATCTTTACTGGTAGTAACTTCTGAAGAAGTATAAAATAAATTTCTAAATGTACATTGATATCATCTAATTTAAAGGTACCTTCCAAGTCCTTTTTTTATTTTCATCAATGTCGGTCAAAGAAAGTGATTTGGTACGATAGCAACTAGGACATGCTAGAAACAATATAACTGTCAATAAAATGGGCATATCTAGTGGTCTAAACCCTGATATACATTGTTTGTTGTCATATTTTATACTTGTGTTAATGTTAATGTCAAAAACTTTATGAGATAAAGCTGCCGAAGTTTCAGTAAAAGAAGATGGCGAAAATTGTACTTCATCCTAGCAGCTGGTGGAGGGATGGTTTGTCACAGCTTTTTACCCTTGTTTGGATTTCTTCTTTTCTTGCTGTATTTTTACTTGCTTCCTGAAAAGCCTTGCGTTACCAGAGTCTCTGCTTCTTTCTTCTCCATCCATAATATTTCAATTTTTAAATTTAAATTTCTTGTTCACGATGCTAGGCTTATTTATAAAATTTTTCGAGGTTTTGGAAGAGCAGAAATTAGCATCAGTTTTTTGCTTCATTATAAACATTTCTTTGCTTTTTTTTTCCACCTGATGTGAAAAAGATTAAAATAATTCTATCATCATTTAACTAAAAAAAAATGCAATATGATACTCGGAAACCATAAAAAATTCTACATATGATAACGTATACTCAGCCTATATTAGAATGGTATTTTTTTGTATTTGATTTTGTATTTGATGATAGGGAATCCGCCTTAAGCCAATCAGTTGATCTTGAAGATCAAAATTTACTTTGTTACACGTTGATCGTAATGATTTATTGATGCATAGTAGGTATCGTCTGAAAAATGATGAATAGTAAAGAATTTAATGCCATTATGAAGGTCAAAATCGAAATAATACTTGTTGAATAGGTATATACTTGAAGGCAGTTTTAATTTTGACTCAGTAAACACTTCGTACGTAATAACAAACTACTAATATTAATAATAATATTAATACTAATATTTATAACATTGAAAATCAAACCTTTGAGTTTAGCAGAAGTTTTAATATTTCGAACCTTGATAATTTACTTATGTAATAAAGTTGAGGAAAAAATTCTCGAATATACTTGAATAATTTTTCAGTTACACTACGAGTTTTTTTTAACATTTTAGACCAGTGTTATTAAATTCCTGCATAGCACTTAAGGAACCTTCCTTAATAAGAATGTATCTCAACACAACAAAGCATTTTAACTTGTGAGTCTCTCCTACAAGTCTGCAAACCGAAAATGTATCTACCACCTTCTTTCTTTATACAAGTATCTATAGATATATCTTTCTAGTTGCATTTGATACGAAAACAAGAAGATTTTTCAGCTACGTATTTTTAGAACCTTATCCTATCAATTCTATTCTGAATGCTTCATTTCTGCTTGGTGATAATGAGTTCTTGGAAGTTCAGTTATATTTTAATACTATTTCTTTATTTTCTTTTTTTTATATATATATATTTATTGCTGGTAACTTTTCAACCTGTTACTGAAGGTTTTGTTACTTAGTATGAAAAAGGATCACAATTAAATCCTGAAAATTGAATGCTTTTCGTGTTCCAACAAAAGCAAAGATGATTTCCGTTTTCTGCTTTTAGCAACTTTTGAGATAGATATTGAAACACCGGAATGTTCTCCGAACTGGTTTACAATTTTTCGAGTGTCACCTTTGATCTTCATATTTTACCTGCTCAATTTTTGGTTATCCTTCTCAGAGAGCTAGATATGGTGAGGGGAAACAAATCATAACTTTTTCTTTGAAGCAATGTATTGAACCTGGTAACATAATAGAGATTGATAATTGAATGTGACGAAAGATACTTACGAAGCCAACACAAGAATTATTTCTATGATTTCATCCAGTAAATTACTCTACTTGTTTGATTCAGTTTGATCAATAGTTTTGTAATAGCCTGCATAGTTAATGTTCAAATTGAAAGTGGCCAAAAAAAAAAAAAACAAAAAAAAAACTAACATGTGAATCGGGATGAAAATGACGAAATCTTATCAGTTTATCATAAGTTATAATTGCTTGCCTGCGTATTCTCAAACAAAAAGGATCCAAAATAGAATGACAAAATTACTTCGTCATTCGGCACTAGGATAAGATTGCCTTTAGAAAAATATCGCCATTTTCACGCTGCTAACTAAGTCAAATCAAAATATTTGGTCACTGTCACGCTAATAACTAACTAATTCAAACGAAAATATTTTGACCCTGTGTTGCTGCTAACTAACTAAGTCAAATAGAATTATTTCGTCAGTGTCACGCGGTTGACTAAGTCAAATAAAAGGAAATGTTTCAAATGAATGAATAACCTTTATTTAATGTTTATTAGCTAAGTGAAATAACAAAGCAAAATAACCTTTCTGCATACCAAACCATGTAATGTAGTTCCAAACTGACATAACCCAACACAAAAATACTTACTTTTTACTAAGTAAATAATGCTTTCATTCAATCAAACAGGGGATTTTCATATTAAAAATTCCATTGTTTATTTTAATATAATCTCAGTATGAAATTAACTCATATAAAGTTTTATTCTATTCTTTCTTTTCATGATGGAGTTATCACGAGACTGAAATATCATTGTGCTCTCACTATCGACAAAAAAGTTTCCTGAGTGGCTTCATTTCCAGAAATTAATAGGAAAAAGACAATTTTTTAATTCTCCCCCGAAAACAATCAATAACATTAAAATCGTGGCACATGCTAATACTCACTGGAGGGCGTGTGGTGCTAAATTAGTTATGGCATGAAACAATCTTTCTTTTTTTTTTTAGCCGGGTTAAAATTTTCTTCCTTGCTTTTGCAATTAAACCACAAATTCAGCGCACTTGACTTTTAATGACACTTAAAACTTACATTAAGATGCCAATCTAAGGCCATCAGGTGGTAAAACTGTCAAAAAATTTAACTTTTAAAGCGCGCTAAAATCAGCACAGTTACACTAACAAGTTTTTTTATGCTTCTTGAAAAGCCAGGTATGAACTCTGCATACCACAAAAATTTGTGTTTTGGGTCGTTTTTCTAAATACTTAGATGCTATTTTAGAAAATGTTAAAAATGGATCAGATAGGCTAATTTGAAAACTAGCTAAGTAAAAAAGTATTTTGACAGCTAACTACAAAAAAATTGATATATTTCTTGGTATTTTATAATTATTACCTGAAATCCCGATTTATTAAATATTAGTGCTCCAAAAATCTAACATCGTTTCAAAAATCAAACTTAGCCATTTTAGTTTAAGTGTATTGTTTATGTCATCTTGAAGTTCTTCAAGATGACAAACAATACCTAAAAATACTAATTGTAACACATGCTAAAGCTAAAACAGCTATATTGAATAAATATTCACCAGTGCTACTCAATAAAACAAATTATTTACTCTAAATGCTGCAAAAACCACAGGCATCGAGAGTCAATTTACAACCCACAGAGGTGACCTTAAATTGTAGTCCAGTGACGAAATTGATCATGAAAGCCTTAAATTACCATGCTGTTCACATTAACTTATTAACTTCAGAAGCCAAAATAGCCAAAAAACCATAAAAGAAGTATTTGCAAAGCTTGCCAGAGCAAAATTCGGTACACTAAGTGTCTGTTCACCACTATTACCCAGCATATCAACTAATTTTCTACGAATGATATAAATGAAGGCGGTCGTGTAAAACATTCAGGAAGCCTTACATGGTGAATTGAGGCCATTGTGATCTAAATAGACCGAAAAAGGACATATTCAAAGCGCAATATTACAAAAACTGCTATACTGAGTGGTTTTTCATCATTATTTCACTGTACACCAAATTATTTACTCTAAAATTTGCAAATATAATATTCAAAGCACGTTACAACAAAATCCGCAATATCGAACAAGTATTTACCATTTTTACGAAGTGCTCTAACTTTTAACTGCTTACTTACACCTGTTGAAGAACGCAATTATGTCTGTCGATAACTGGTAATTAGCGACATATTTGATATTTAATTATAAATATAGTTGATAATTGTGTCGTTGATAATTTTTTTTAGTCATCTAAGGAAATGTATAATTGATGATTTGTCACGTGATGTAACTACTCCAAGAAATTTGGATGGAACTAAAATATGGCTGTTTCAAATTATGGTAATTAAAATTCATTTTCATTTAATTACTGTAACATTAAGAAATATATACACATTTTCTAAAACCAGCAACCAAATCTGAATTGGTAATAGAAGTTGTTTGATAATTTGAGCTTTAAAAGTGCTCATACTGGTTGTAAGAAACTTTAAGGAATAAATAACTCTCCTAAATTAAATGTGAGCATGCTTGTGAAGAATACAAGAAAAAAAAAAATCTTTTAAAATAATTTTATGCAGTCAAGGAAAAAGTTCTTGAAGCAAAAATCAAAGAGCAAGAAGAATTACTTAAACTTACTCAACAAGTACGGCAAGAAGATTGCGAAGAAAAATTCAAATTAAATCAAGATATTGAGAGGCAAAAATACGGATTGTCAAAGAGAATTGAAATAATCAAGGCATAAGAAAAATTTTATGCAGTCAAGGAAAAAGTTCTTGAAGCAAAAATCAAAGAGCAAGAAGAATTACTTAAACTTACTCAACAAGTACGGCAAGAAGATTGCGAAGAAAAATTCAAATTAAATCAAGATATTGAGAGGCAAAAATACGGATTGTCAAAGAGAATTGAAATAATCAAGGCATAAGAAAAATT
>JAUZNK010090369.1:0-12538 GCA_035046665.1 Euphysa ruthae | reverse complement strand
TATTTTTAGAAAGTCAGGAAACACTCCTTTGCTTATCGAGTCTTTACAAATTTTAAAAAGAGGGACTTTGATTTCGTTGTATATACCAATGATTATATTTCCACTTAAGTTATCCACACCGCAAGCCTTGTTTCTTTGCAGTGATTTGAATGCTGTTTCAAACTCTTCAAAAGTAAGTTCAGAGTCTTTGATAAACTCTTGATTTCTAGGTTATTTATTTTTTAACTTAGGTTTGTAAATGTCAATGTGTTGCTTAGCAACAACAATATCTTAAGAAGTAAGTTTTAACTGATATTCTAATGTAACTAATTTTAGTAACCAATCATTTTAAACTTTTTGCAAATTTAAACTTAGCGGGTCTTTTTAACCAATAGAATTTTAATCTAGTATTTAAGCCAACCATGTACAGTATGTCATGTATGAAGAAGATATTACCTGAAGAATTTGCAATAAAAAAATTTTTGTGTTTTTAATACCTTTTTTATGCAATAAAACACTACAGTAAATGGTTATACAATATTTATATTATCTGCCATTAACACACATAACATGGATGAACAGGTTAAAGATTAACTCTTGTTTTTGTTCAGAAGTTAAGTCATGTGTGTGTGTGTGTGTGTCTGTGTGTGAGGTACTAAAATTCTAGCTGTCCCTATTATCATGCAAAATGTCTGAAAAAACAAGTGAACATAAAAAATATTTAAAATGTCCATTTTAGGCCTCTTTTGGGCCTACTACCCTGAAGCAAGAGTTTTCTCGAAAAATCTTGCTCTGACACTACTCATAATCTCTGGACCCCTATTATCACGGAAAATTTTAGAAAAAACTGATGCATGAAAAATTTAGAAATGTCAATTTTAGGGAACATTTGGGCCTATTACCCTGAAAAGAGAATTTTCCAAAAAAACCCAGCTCTGTCACAATTCCCCTAATATCATGGAAAATTTCATAAAAAACTAGCAAACGGTTTCCCAGAAAATTGAAACAAGACGTCCTTATAAAAGGTATTCTCAACGTGATATAATACTAAGCATTTTGTTATCGTTCAGCACGTTTTAGTTTTTTACTATGCTTCACACATTATTGTTCAAATATTATTTCAAAATTAATTATAGATCACTAATTGGTTTAAGAAAATAATTATAATAACCTACTACATTCCATTGTTATTATTTCCTAATGAGAAATTTTAACCACAGTAATTAATTAACCCTTTGCAAGTTACAAGTTACAAGTTACTGTGTTTTAAATAAAAAAGACTGATTTTAATTTTTATTAAATAATAACAATTCTAATTTACATGAATTGCATAACTCATAAATGTTCGCCTAATGTTATAAATAAATTTTTAAAGATTTAGAAATAAGTTGATTGGCAAGACGCCGTTTTTTTGCATAATTTGTAAATGTCATACAAATTTTGGCAACTAGAGAAACACAAATTTTATTGCAATACTTTTCATACTAAAGACATTTTACTTTATAAAATTTTATTCAGTTTCAAGCCACATTCGGGCCTAATACCCTGAAACGAGAATTTTTCCACAAAAATCCTGCTCTTTCACTGCTCATTACTTATGGTCCCCTATCAAAATTTTATGAAAAAAAAATGAACGGTTACTGAGAAGAGTGAAACCGACAGACAAACAGCCAGACTGACGGAAAGACAGGTGCGAATTTATAGGACAACATCCGGAGCTGTCTAAGGTCACCTAAGTGACATCATATTATTCTGTTATTCTTATCTTTGGCTATTTATTTATCATGCATAACCATCAAATATTTTGACAGTTTTATCAATCAAACAACTGAAATTTAACTGATAGAATCAATCGAATACCAAAAAAGGATAAATATTGACTGCATTAGATTATATTCGACTATTAACTTCTTTTTTTTCTGTTTTTTTTTTTTAATAACTTTTATTTAGACTGTATTTTCGAATTTTATAGAACAACTTGTGTAGCCCTGTCTTTCTCTGCCATATTATATAAGAAGGACATCAAAAGATATTTACTTTATATTTCAAAAGACAAATTTTAACCTAAATACAGCTAGTTTATTTAATAATCTAAAAAATTTGAAAATTTTGACATTAAACCTGTGTGCAAATATTCTGTTTGATAAAATGTTTATATTCTATAACAAAGACACGGTTTTGGTAGCGCGTCTGACTCAATATCAGAAGGTTGCGTTTTCAAATCAGGTTGGTGAAAATTTTGCTTTTACGCGTATTCATTTATAGGAACATACTTGTTTATTGCACTTCTTCACTCTGAAATTTCCAGTATGTCCTAAGTATCTAAGGTTCTATTACATTATTGCCCTAAAAATCAAATCAAATGTATTTCACGCCATAAAGCCTAAACTACAATTTATCATAATATATAATAGTTTGTAAAATATAATTAACTCTGGAAAATTGCTGAATGATTTTTGTATTGACTGGTATTTCCAAATTTCAAATAATTTTATTTTTGTTGCAACATTTGAACTTTTACACGACGAAAGCTTTTAAAATTGTTATAATTATCCAATGCAATCAGGGAAATGTACTACTTCATAACGCAAATAAAAATAACGACTAATGATTGGATAATTTATTTAAATCACATGATATGAAAGTCGTTTCGCCTTTTTTGTTGTTTTTTGGCAAATTCATACAATTTGTGGGGCTAAAATGATCACTAATAAGGTCTAGTACCTAAAAAAGACAGAGAAGGATAAAATTCTGAAAAAAAAAACAAATAATGGAAGGGATGAACAATGAAGTGCAATAAAAAATTTTAAAAGGTTGTTTTAGACATAAAATCATTATCTTTAAGCAAGACTGGAAAAAAAATTGATATTTGATAAGGAGCAAACAGACCAATAAACATAGGCAAATTCTAAAGTCTCTGGTGCTTTACTCCAGAAGTCCAAAAGTAAAAAATAAAGTCATGAAGACTTTATTTTCTTCTCTTAGACAAAAAAATTGCAAATAAAAGTCATTTATATATAATAATTTGTGCAAGATTCTCTTTTTATTGATTTTGGCAAGATAAATATTTTGCACAATCCATTACATACCTTGACATGTTTAGAAACAGTCCTCAAGTATTTACGCACGACCAACATTCCAAAGTCTACATCCTGATCTCTTTCATGCACCTATAACCAAACAGCAAAATATGCCAAATTCAAAACTCAAGCTTATTCAATCTATCACACTATGCCAAAAGCCAATGTTTTTGAACAAGTACAATGCTAAAAATTGTGTAATAAAAACGATGTAGAGATTGGATTTACAAAGTTTCATTAAAAGATTTTTTATATCTTTGATTACAATATTAACTGATTCTGTCAACTTTTTCAAGATTATTTTAGTACATTTAACAAATTGGATTACCTTTTTTCCTCTACAATTTCTAAAGTTAGCTGGGAAATAAGAGCCTTTAGAGTTTTGTGTAAATCTTAAATGGAGTTGTTATGAAAATCTACAAATTGTATTCTGTAAGTAATTTTTATTCATAAAAATTTTTACAGTTCTAGTTTTTCAGAGAGCTTAAAAAGTTTGAAAATGCTGCCAACATAAATTTAAAAATTTTTATTATTTCCGTTAAAAACCATTAGATACCTTAACCATTTCAGTTCCTGGGATCTGCTTAATGGCTTATCTTAAACCACCACTCTATCCCTGGGGTCTGCCCAGCAGTTTATCCAGTTTCACGTGATTCATTCTTAATTTGATTATGTTCTTTCAAGAAATGAAAATTAGAAAAAGTTATCAATCAAGGGCAAAAAATCACTTGTTGATAGCTTGTATAGAAATCAAAACACATCGTTTGGAAAATTACTGCTATAAAAGTTACTTTTCACCCAAAACTACATGTGTCAAAATTATTCCCACAATGCAACAAATGTTTTGAAAATTGTTTGAATTTTTATATTTAGCTAATGAACCTGTTGTGGCTGCTGTTCACCAGCAAGCTAGTAAACCTGTTGTGGCTGCTGAGGAGCAGCAGCCAGCAATTGATCCAGCACAGCCACCAACAGAACCGCCACAACCATTAGTATAATCAGAATCAGAATCCAATTAATTAGAGAGTGAACGTGAATAACTCGGATGACAGTGGTGAAAATGTTTCTAGTCCTAGAGTAGTTTTTTGTTCATGTGACATCACCATGCACTAGATTGAATTGTGTGTGTATTTCCTATATACATTCTATCACAATAAAATAAACTAAGTTTCATAAAAATATACCACTAGTTCAGCCACCACAGAGTTAGATTGCTTGGTTGAAAAAGCCTTTTTCCCCCTGAGACTATAGAAGAAATAAACACAGGACTGAAAGGGTTAATAACTTTAATAATTACAAAACGCTCTATTACATACAGTACACAAAAGGACTTGCCTCATCCAAAATTACATGAGTGTACTCTGAAAGGTTTTTATTTTTAATAAGCTTTTGTAATAGAACACCGGTGGTCATATATGTTATCCGTGTATCCTCGGTAACTTCTCGTTTTCTTGCAACTTGATAACCAACAAGAGTTCCAACTTGCCAACCTCGCTCTTGTGAAACACGTTTTGCAATACTGATTGCAGCAAGTTTTCTAGGTTGTGTAACAACTATGTTGCAATATCTACTACGTTGTTGGTAGTAGTCCAGGATGTATTGAGGAACTTGTGTTGTTTTGCCACTTCCTGTGCTCCCTGAAGATAGTTTTGTCATCAATAAAAAAATATTGAATAAAAATACGTATAAATATGTATAAATATTTAAAAAAAATTCTACGGTTAATTAATACCTTTCAGTACGTTCATCAGTTACAGAATGTAAAAGAACCGATTTGATAACAATGGATAAAAACAGCCTTACATGCAAATAAATTTGGAGAGATAAAAAAATCAAGTGCACACAACATAATCATAGAAAAACATGGAGTGTGTGATTGTACACTTTTCACCAAAAGGCCTGGAGTTCAAGAAAATTCAAAAACGTGGCTTATGGATTGTTTTTTTCAGTACTAAAATAAAAAAAATTAAAGACTGACAAATAGCCATTTCAGTTAAAAGTCCCATTTACAGTACTCTAACATTGTATGAAACTTAGGAAAATTTGAGAAAATTTCATAAATATCAATCACAAAAAATTTATATTTTTCAGTTCAGTACCAGAAAACAAGTTTTTTCAAAATATGTCCAGAAGTGAATCAACAAAAGGAAGTGACATTTTGGCAATTTGAGACTTTTAACTTAAATTACTATGTGTGATGTAATCTCAAAAATGCAACTTTATGCTTCTAATTAAACTGTGATAAGGAAGTAAGTTAACATATATTTACTGAAAATTTATGGTTAATGTTATTTGGATAATGATGACAAATTTGTTGCCATTTTGATTGATACCTTTTTTTGAATGTCGCAAAGGAGTATCACTTTGTTTAAAAGGAGGGATTTTGATTTGAATATGCGAAAAGCTTCCCAGTTCTCTTACGTTCTCTTTAAAAGGAGTAAGTGTATTTTAGCCGTTTCTTTATCATGGTTTTAAAACTATATATGTGGTGCTTTATTCATTTCTATGTATAGCCATGATAGAAAACTAGCTAATTGTTTTTGTTTCAGTTAGATGCAAGATGTCAAATGCATTGGTTAACTTGGCACATCTAGCCAGCTGGAGCTAGCTATAACTATAAGGAAATTACTTAGGTTAAAGTTTATCTGTTTATTTATTTATTTTAGAGGTGCTATTATCTAAAATCCAAGAGATGCATTTGTTAAACCAATTGCACGCGAGATGACTACTATTGATACTAATGATGAAAATAAAGCTGATAATATTACTGAAGAAGAAGAAGTGTAAGTCTACGTGTTGTTTACTCACATTATTTAAAAGAAGTGAGGGTATGAAAACTAATATTTATTTGTATTTTTAAAACTGGGTCAACAAATAGCTCTAAGCTAATTATTATAGAAAGGCCCTCAATTTAGTTCTGGTGTACTTAGAGCTCCCATTTGAGCTAACGATAAAGAAAAACATTGTTCTCTAAGGGGGATTAGACTCACACTTCAGTGACAGAAACCAAAGTCTTAACCACTTGGCCCATAGAATCTAAACTCTTCTGTGATGTTTAGCATGGCAATAGTGATAAAAGACGTGCCCCTAAATTAACAAATGCTTTCGACCCTGATGAAAATTGAAAATATTCCTCTGTTGTGTTTTTAAATTCATAGATATTAATGCTTTTGTTTTATTTTAGAGGTATCATCCTATTATCACGAAAAAATGTTGAACAAATTTTGAAAAACAAACGAGAAACATGATAAAATACTTCCTCCATGTTCGTGCAAAAAGAATTGTATCGATAAAATTACTGAAAAATGACATTATGATATAAACAAACAATTTTGGCAACTAAATTATCTCCACCGTAGGACAAAGTCACACAAGAACAAGAGAAATTGATTAAAATATCCACCTTGCCAATAGTATAATATAATAGTAGATATTATTATATGGAAAATGCAAATGACATTAAATAACCAGTATGAAAAGTGTTTATTCTAAACACTCGTAATTTCAAAAGTGATAAGATCATAACCATAACTTCGAGTAGCTCTTCAAAAAATGGTTCTATTACACCACCACAGGATATTATCCTTGTGGCTAAGGAAGTGTTGACCACAAATATTCACAAGATCAGCATAACATCATCATCAATTAAATTTTATCCCATTCGTCAGCAACTACAGTCAAATTTATGCACCAAATTGCCTCTATCTTCCACCGACACTTACCGTTGCAGAAAAACATGAACACTTTATCATCGCGTTATAATACATGTCGCAAAGTTGATGAAGACTTGGATTTAGGTTTTGTCAAGCTAGGAGAGGAGAACTGTATCATATATCACTAACATGAGCACAATGTTGTCAATCTTGACGATGGCCAAGAATTAACAACCTTTAAGTATTTCATAAAAGGACACACTTTTTTGTCAGCAGATTCATTCTATTATCAAGTGGAAAAACGTTTTTCACAAGGCAAAAAATTTTTATGACTTTTCAGACTTTGCGGATATAATTTCTTCCAAAGGCAATGCATTGCAGATGAATGAGTCTGATTTCTATCATCTCGAAAAAAAGAGTCAGTTAAAGGCAACTGAAAACAGGCCAATGATATCAAAAGTCTCTATTTTTATCAAGGGATCAACAAAAATGCAATGGAAATAAAATTATGAATCAGTTGACTTTGTTGAAAATGCATTAAAATGAAACAAGAATTTAGATCACAAAATGAACCATGAGGTATATTTGCAGCAAAGAAAACCGATATAGTGACATATAGTGACGTAACTTTTAATGACAATAAATAGAGGAGAGTTTATGTAAAGGATAAGCTCTTATGAATAAAGTTAAATCCAAGGCTTTTTATTTTTTAACAAATAACTCACTGGCTAATATTAACAAATATAATTTATGCATACTCTACATAATTGAAATTCTTTAGATTAAAAAATAAGATTTATAATTGAGAAAGTATAGTGTTGGAAAAACTTTTTGAAAAAAATCTTAAAAAGGAAGTAGGCTTTTTTTCTAAAAATAGAATGAATTCAAAAAAAAAATTAGTTTCCATAATACCTCATAACATTAGATATTCAAATTTAATATTACAACAAGATGATTCCCTTTCATGTCTAAAGACCAGCATATTTTACAAAAAGTTTCTCCGTTTGATCAAAATGTCTCTTACTTCCTTTTGGCAATCCACGACAGTGTTGCTATAGGCCTTTAACTTCACACAAAATTTTAAAAGGAAATAATAAATTTTTCGGTAAAAAATGGGCCATATTTTTGATCTCAATATATTCAGGTCAAACACCAAAGAAGAAATGTTTTTCAAAAATGTCCGCTTTTCTAACTTTATGATGCCATAACTTCACACAATATTTCAAAAAAAAAAAAAAATATACACTGAGAAAAAGTGTTTTGGATAGGACTCAGTCGGCTATTTCAGGAGTCGGAAAATAAAAAAATAGAAATAACAATTAAAATATAAAAAATAAAATGTAGAATAAAAATTCAAGCAAGTAGTTAGGATTGAGATTTATAGCAAAGAAAAACTAAAGCCTTAATTTCATTAGCATAGAAAAAGTTGGGGTTTAGAAAAAGTTTTTTTGTAATTTTTATGGTTACATTCCATCATAGAAGGAATGTTAAAATAATTAATATGTTCCCAAGAAGTCTTTATCATTTTTTTCCTGATAGGTTATTACCTGACTAATAGTTCACCAATTACATGTGAAAAATCTTTGAAGAAAAACTGAGAAAGCTAATAATAAAAAGTTATCAAGGTTCAAGAAAAATCCCCAAAAACTTGAAATGAGCCGTCTTAATATGATTTGGACCAAAGTTCATAAATTCTTAATTTAAAAAACGAAATTGCCGTTTTCAACCAGCCAACTGGAGCAAAACTATATTGCACAAAAATTCAGTAAGCACAAGTTTTTGAAAAAATATAAAAAAGGGTTTTTGGGAAGTAATAAAAAAAATTTAAAAAAAATTATTAGGCCATAATAAGGACCAAAAAAAGCATTTTTTTACCAGTGGTGAAAAGGCTCTCGAAACAGTTTAAAAATGTCCCTAATATTACATATTTTATAAATATTACATATTTTTTATACAACAATTTAGATAATTTTTATTGGATTGTAAAAGAAAGACAAAGAGAAATGCAGAAAGTCAGGAGGAGTTAAAATTTTTCAGATTCGAAGAAAAAAAGTTAAAACTACCTTGAATTACAGTGACCCTATTTGTTTCAATTGTTTGGATGATTTCCTCATGACGGTGGGTGATTGGCAATTGGTTATCATAAGTGTGGTTGAACTTGTAATTGTCATATACCTCGATCGAGATATCGCCTTTAAGAGGGATTTCCTCATTTTCAGGCTCTGGCAAAAGGAGCTCGCTGACTGGTTTTTTTGGTCCAAAAGGATTAGTTATCTCATCTCTAAGAATAAATTTCATAATTTTGAATAAAATTATTTCTCATTATTCATTATCAGAAAACTTGCTCAGCTTTTATATATAAATATTAAAAATATATTATTATATATATTAATATGTATTTACATATTACATATTAAATGTAGTAAAAATAAAATGGAGTTGACTACGGCCGACAGGGTGACAGCCATATTGCCCTTCAATTTTGATAAATATAGAAAGCTTTACAATGGTAATACCTTTTCTGAAAACAAATAATATCAATGTAAACCAATCAGCAATTTATTTCAAAAAAGTATAAACTCTCAAAGAGTATAGCATAATACTTAGACACGAAGTTAACCTTTAAGAAACAAACAAAAAAAATACTTTAATAGGAGTGACTAAACCAGAGTAAAATTCAAACTTTAATTAAGGATACCAATTTTTTGAATTGATGAATATTGAATTTGTTAGTGAATTTCGGAAAAACGAAGGTTCAAAAATTTAAAAAAAAAAAATTTCCGATGAGTTTCTAGTGAGCTAGTGAGGGTTTGGATTAATTCTGACAGCGAATTTTGGAGATTATGCCAGTAAATTTCAGAGCGTTGGACCAATTTAACTCGTAAATTTCAGAGTTATACTTAACTTTCCTGTAAATTGCTGATGGGTTCAACTAGTTACTTGTGTTTCTGGAATGCGATTGATAATCAAGTAAAATTAAGATACATACCTCATGCAAAGTTTTCGTTAAATCTTCATTATAGACTACTTTTTACTTAAAGCAAGAAATAATATTATAACCAATGACATTTAATCAAGATGTTATAGAGCCAAATTATTTTATTCGAGTGAATCTTTGCATAAAAATTTAAAAGTAAATTTACTTAGAGCGGGTAAATTTTTTTAGAACGAGGACTAACTTTATTTTAGGAGAAAAAGGCCTTAAAAAATAAGAACCTAATTTTTTTGAGTTTATAGAAGGAAGTTAAAATATTACTATAGGAAATTTCGAATAAATAGAAATATCAGCTTCTGATAGGGATAAAAAAATTAGCTTACTCGTAGTCGTAATGGTTAGACAATTTGAGATGCTGTTCCATGTATATACTCATTTCTTTAGGAGTAGCTGCTTCATTTCTTCTACGTGAAGCAGTACTGGCCCCAACATGGTGCTTTGCAACCCGGTTTTCCTTGTTTTCATTAGAACTACTTGATTGAAAGTAATTATTTGCAACATCAGGAGTAATATCCATACCAAGTCCAGTTCGTTTCATCATGATGCTTTTGCTTACTCAGCAAGTATTATTCACCAATGAAACTAAATTCATAATCAAGCAGACAAACTTTAAAGAAACAAGAAGTGGGGGTATTTGTTTCAAAGTCACTTGCAAAAGTATTAGGGAGATAAATTACATGGTAGCAATAATAAATTGTTTATTTTAACGCATATTTAAAATTTTTATAAATCACAAGTAGACCAAAATACAATATAGCTAGTAGGAACAAGAAAAAGCAGCCAAAATCAAATTTAGTCATTTGAGAAAGCTATAGCTAAACTCATCTTAAAATGTTACTGGCACATTGAAATAATAACACATCTGCCATGTGGCATTAAATCTTGAATAAATATGGGAATGTGCACTAAATTAACCACGAGCAAAAGGTCTCTTAACACATAATTTTGTTTTGAAGCTCAATGTACTGGATACCTTTTTTCCCAAAAGTCAGATAGATATCTGTCAGCCTTAATCATGAGTAAAAATGAAAGAAAGTGCATTGGAGATTTACTAAATAATGGATACTTATTTGGTACGTGTAAGTATTTATATGAGTAAAGTCATATAGGTAGGAAATTCTGTTTTGCAAAATATGTATATAAAACACTCGAACCCCTTCACGACTGCAATAAACTTGGCCTGAACAGAAGCCAAAATAAAAAAAGTTGTGATTGATTGATTGATTAACCCGATGCACATAGTGTTAAACATTAACAACTGATCAGGTCTGTAAAAGTAAGAGCGTGTTTTTTAATTACTAGTACCTTTTTTCTTTTTTTTTTTAATTTTTAAGCCCACATCATAAAAAAAAAAAAAACATTTGCAAATAACAAAAAGAGAAGTTTTGCTGATCAGGTTATGAAAAGATTTTGAGTTTCTTGAAAAACTTTGAATAATCAAGGGAAAAACAACTGCATGTGCAAACACTTCAAAAATTTGGTAAATATAAGCACGCAATAGAAATTTTAATTAAAGAGAAAAATCAAGCATGATTAATTTCAAAACAGTCTTCCAGATAAAGACCTGGTCGGGAAGGAAGAGCAATTGCCACAGATGAATATTTTCAACAGATGATCTTTTTCTTTTCTCAGAAAAGACACCTTTTATGAGTTCTTTGCATCTTTTCCCTATGTGCTACAGGAAGAAGATAGAAAATGTAAAGCAGTAAGGGAAGTAATATCCACTCCCAGGAACACAATCATCATTAGTGTCACCTGCAGTGTAAAGGAATACATTAGCTTTATGGTATAAATAAGAAAACATAATAGTACGGCTGTGTTTTTGATAAACTTTATGCGAATTAAGTGAAGTTTGAAGCAATAAACAAAATTCCACCTTTTATTACATTGTAGCTACTATTAGACTGGAAGCTAAAGAGATGCTAAAATCCACTATTTAAGCGCACCGAAGTGCTACTCATACACTGAATAGGGGATACTCGGATTTGAATCCATGATGTAGTAGCTGGGTGTCAGATGCTCTACCAATTGAGCTATGCGGGTACAGGAATTTTTAATTTTTCCTTATGAATGGGATTCCACGGAGCTTCTGATCTATACAGACCAACGTAAACGTTTACCATTGGGTGCTTGATAAATAAGGTTGCCATGTTGGTCTGCACTACCCATGTGATAAATTGAAAGCATAAAGATTACTTTGGGTTTGCTTCCCCTATTTTCTTTACATGTCCAGTGTTTAATTGCTTTTTGATGCTATCAATAGATGTTCTTCCATTAATAGAAGGACATCAGGCTTTTTTCCAGCATAATGTTAGCAATATCTTTACAATAAAATTTGTCTTCAAGTACTGCACAAGTATTTCTCGTTTTAAAGCAAAACAATTGTAAGACTTGGGCTCAAATAATTATTTTCAGTGGACAACATGTTGAAGAAAAGGACCATTAGATCTGTCAGTATTCGCTTTGCAGACAGCACATCTATATTCTCGTTACCCTCAAAAAAGCATATAACCTTATCGCAATAAATAAAGGTTATCAAGCGTTATTCCATCAGAGGTTGTCAATTCATACAAATTTATCCCAAAAAAAGTGGTTTGTTCTGATTTATTGGCGAAAATTTTAATTATTGATTAACTTTTTTGTGTTTCTTTATACCCAATCTTTTAAAATGTTGCGAGTTTAAAAAATAAAATTTCCTTAGAAGATGAACTCGTACGAAAGTCTAATTTACATGTCAATTTGAGAATTCTTTAAAATGTTTTGACCACTTATGATATTTTCATGCTCAAAATTTAAAGTATTGCTTATCGGTATATATATATATATGCACA
>JAUZNK010090358.1:0-12538 GCA_035046665.1 Euphysa ruthae | reverse complement strand
ATATATAGTATAGTAAAAACGATATTGTATGAGTTTATTTTCCAAAAACTTATCAAAACCATTTCTTTCTAAGCTTTCAAAAAGTTGTTAAATAACTAACAAAATCAGTTTCTTCCATTAGTTAAGTGCAAATGATAGGAATGTCAATTTCTCTAAAATTATCCAAATTGGTTTTATCCTGTATAAGATTCCTGCTAATATATGGTGAGGTGGATCGATTTTCGGCTCAACTCTTAGCAAAAGCGAAACATACTCTTTTCATAACCTTAGCGTCTCAACTTTTGGGGAACGCAATTTAACTTAACCAAACTGGTATCGTTTGTGTGACATTAGGGGGTCAAGGTAAGTTCTTATTATTGCATCACGCGAAATATTTAAGGGTTTCATGGGGAAAGCAGAATTTAACTGAAAATTAAATCACTGTAACTTCTTTAATTCTCGAATAAACTTTCGCACAAACATGCATGAAATCAATTTTAAATAATAAGCTGTTTTGTAACATCAGACATACCTGAATGTGTTATAACTGATATCTACATTCACAATGAAAAGCTTTTGAAAAATATAGCAAAAATTTGAATAATTCCCTGGTTATATGTCCCTTCCACTAAAAGGCTTAATTATTTGTATTTTTGTTTCATTCATTCAAGTTTCAAAGCCCAACTTACCCGAGTAAAATGTGATTTTAACCCAGTTGCTTAGATTTGTCATATGTCGGCTGAAAAAAAAACATAATTTTTTGTTAGCACTTATACAAGAAATTAAAAAAAAACCTTGTTTATTGTTTTTCTGTATAGGTAAAGTATGCTACACCAACGCCAACGAAAAAATCGAAACCTCAAGAGTCTTGCGAATCATTTGATAGAGTGGTGTGATCCATCTCCCGTCAAAAATGTGTTTTGGGCAATATAGGCAGATATATCAATGGATGTCTTATGCTTGAGATGCTTGCAATATTTAGGCAAACTAGAGCACCCGAAAAAATTTGTAACTTGTTTACTGAGCAAAATGATACCGCTACGAGGACAATATCATCTCGTGAATTTGTTGCAAAAGAAGATTTCTATCATGCTTCATGTTGTATCAACTGGTCTGGTGTACATCCTAGCAAACCATACCAGCTTATACAAAACCACAACAAAGCAATAGTGAAACTCATTCTTAATACACCGAAGTATGGATATATGGCTCTCACAGATATCGTTAAATCTTCGAGTTGTTAAAGAAAGGCTGTTGAAGTCTTTTTGGTATTCTCCGTTAAAACCGCAATATTTGAAGGTGGAAAAACGACCCTGACAAATATCTATAAAACACCCTTGGGGTGTTAAAGAAATGCTGATGGAGTCTCTTTTGTGTTTATGCCGTGTAATGGAGGAAAAACTTTACCTGCCACAGACTAGGGTCGGTGTGACCTCAAAATTATCAAAAATGATCCAGGAGCATATTACGCTCTAGTCGTCGGCAACGCCAAAGTGCTCTACACATTCGCGGCCTACGTCAAGAAAGGGAAAAATTGCCTGGAAATATATGGAGGAGTATGCAGAGTGTCGTCAATTCGACATGAAACCGTTTGCAAGAAGGCCAGATAGAACGAATTTGGGTGAGGTATATTGGGTCTGATTTGAAAAGGTAGAATTTAGTGCATCCGTAGACTTTCACTCAGAAGTTCTAGTATTTTTGGTTCCAGAAAAGTACTACAAGCTATTCACCGTTGTAGGTAAGTCAACTAAAGAGCCCTTAGCCTCAGTGACCGAGTAAGAAAGTGTTTGTGACCACCAAATTAGGGGTGACACTGTTGCTCCCGTAGATCATATCAGGTGGCGCCGGTGCTCTGCACATTATCGATCGGCAAACTTGTAGGAAGCTTCCAAAATAACAGGGCGAACCAGTGCTGATGTTAGAACCAGAAAAGTAGATCAAAATCACACTTCTTCCGTTTGATGAATGACTTGATGAATGACGTTTCCGAACAAACCTTGCAAACCATTATTCTTCATACTCGCAGTGAAGGTAATGCATCCTCAGCGATTATTGATGCATATACAGAGGAAATTGGAGCAGATAATTGTGATGATTACGGAAGAGTTGTATAGAAAATGCCACAGGGATAACAAATGTATGGATAGTACAGCTAATCATTTCGGAAAGGGGTTCGATAGGGAAGATATAAGGCCGATCCCTATGAAATACAGAGGAGTTTGGAAGGTGACTCAGATTAATTATAAGGAGTGGAACAGCCAAGATTCCAGAGTAAGAATAGTCATACATCACAATTTGCATATATGAGCAGCTTATCTATCATGCGAAGATTGCTCCATTGGAGCAGATGGTGATGCGATGGACCTTGCGCGTGAGTATGGACTCCCGACCAGCATGATGCGTCGAGCGTACGTTGAAGGTGTGCCCTTAAACGACTTCTTCACCCTAGCCGGTTTAATAAACTCTCTGCTTCAGTTATCATATCCAAACGTTCATCCGTATACCATCGCTTAGAAGTGCATCTGCTTGAGAAACAGTGGTTGATCACCATTCCAGAACTCAGAAACTTGCTCAAAACTGATGGTATAAAGGAAATCACTCCCCAAATTCTATAAATGCTATAAACGATGTCGTTTATAGCATTTGTACAAAACCAGCTGTCGCTGAAAAATGCACTAGGCAAGTTGACGTTTCTAAAATTATTGTACCTGGCCACAAGGAAGCCGCTTACCTCTGCAATATTCTAGGGGGAACAGATCACTTATTGAGCTTCAAAAACGCCAACAACATCCATCTTCGCACATGCCTATGTAGCATTCCATAGGAGGTTGAGATGTTTCCCCAGAAGAAATCATACGTGTTTGGATAGATGCCATCTACATCAAACCACTTCCTTTCGAATTTGAAGGTTTGCTTGTTGAGGAAAATTTTAAATATCCAAACACCATCTGCTAAAGAGGACCTATCAGAGCGCTACACGCTGTTAAATGTTTGATGTGTTGCCAGTCTGACAGCGTTCAGCTAAAATCTTCGGTAAGAAAGTCCAAGTAATAGCATCCAATCAAGCTTTGCAAAGCACGTAATCTGGTTATATTTAGGTGTTTTCCACGAACGTCCGAGGTAAAGAAGTCTAGGGTTACCTACTGCAGTGTTAGAAAGGCAATAACGCTGAACTACCGGCAACGATATCCTTTGACCAGAGCGAGAGCATCGTCCGCTGAAACAGAAAACAGGGTCAACCGATCGCCATACATGAAAGTCTCGATACGGTTAAGGCATAAAAAGGAAATATAAGTTCCTCCACAGATAGTCGAGAGAGGGCTCTACTCGAAACTGAAGGTATGCAAGTTGGGGGACATTGTACTATGTCCAGGGAAAAACAATCATGCCTCCATGCCGATTGATCCTAGCAGATAATAGCCCTAGCGGTGGGATAGCCAATGCTGTCTACACGGAAGAGTCGCGTGCGAGGTTGACGGGTGAGATTGTGAGGGTCTGACATACAACCGATATCCAGGGTCATGTTGTTTTTTCGACTTTACATGCCACCCCGAGCATCGCCCTGAAAAAAGCAATGAAAAAAGTTAGGTGATCGAAGTCAAAGCAAAGGGGCGTAAAAATATGATTAAGTCAGAGAAAAAATTACTGTCGACAACGTTCTATACATGATCAATTCGACAAAAAAAATGTTTGTCCTTAAAAGATGTACCATAAACTCTCACAAATTCTTTTATTTTGAATTTCCCACCTGCAAGAACATTTAGTTATCGTTCAAACACACTTATTTTTAAAGCGTATTTTCTTTGGAATAGTCTCCCCCTACGCTACAATAGCTGAAATTCTTTGCCTTATTTTAAATCAGCTATTAAGGCATGGATCTGCAAATCATGTACATGTCCAATGTGTCGTTAATTAGTTATTTTTGTGTTTTTGTTTTATTGTTAATTGTTTTATAATTTACATATAAAAAATTTAAAAACTATTGTAGCGTTTATTAATATACAATTCTATTCATATACAACTATGTAAGCGTTACCAGCGTTAAATAAATAAATGAATGAATCTCCTTTTTCAGCGTAGTTCATGGTTTGGTCTAGCAGCTTAACTCCACTTCCTTTTTCCTGTGTTTTCTTGTCACTATCTACCTTGGTCAGGTGATTAAAAATTTTTTCAGCCATCCTGTCAACTGATTGGGTGATTGTGGTTCAAATATTGACTGAATTTTTATTGGTTGCATCGTTAGCATTGTAGGAATTTGTAGTATTGATCCTTTAGATCTACCCGTTCGACTCCCAAAAAATTATGGAATGTTCTCGTGAAACTTCGAAGAGGCTACCTATTGCTGCCAAAGCGGGTAGCCTCTACACAAGATTGCTATCTTGAATTGGGTAGCTATCAATATCGATTTCTCCACGCAAGTTAGATTTGACTTTGCCACCTTTTAACTTAAGTCGTATATCAGCCATTCTCTCCTATTTATGGGTAGAGGCTGTAAATCGAAAGACGTACCGTGCCATATTGTAAATCTATTGTGTAATGCTTGTTATTCCTTTTGTTATTAATTTCGGCATCTCGATTTAAGTTTGAACATCTGAAGTGGGCTAATGGAATCGTCTCCACCTAGTGCACAAAATTCCTCCGTAAAGGGAGACTAATTCGCCTTTTTCACTCTCTTGTTTATCCTGGACAAGCTCATGGCGAAGTATTAATTTGTCATGCCTTTTCTATAGATTATCTGTATTTTTTTGAGCTGGATGCGCTTGCGAGTGTGGTTTGGCAATCTGTTTCAGCTCTGCTTCCAGCCAAACTTTTTTTAAGGTTTTGTTACTCATTTGAAACTGTTATGTTAACGTATATATAACTCCACATAAAAATACCACTCAAGAGGAGTTCCGAGTACTAGATTTTAACCTACCAACGCATTTAGCTGGGATCCTTGTAAATGACCCGAAAATGAGCAGTAAAAAAACTATCATTCAGGACTTCTTACTCAACCCACAGTCACAATATGAAAGGCTATATATTTGTGCTTATCGGCTGGGCCAGCCAACGTACTGCATAGTCATAGCCGCGTTCAAAGCCGAAGGCCTTCCGGTTACGACTTACACAAGTAGTTCTTTAAAGGCCTATAAATTTCGACCCGAAAAAGAAGAACATTACCATTTTGGATGATCTGATAGAAGAAGCAGAGTGGTCAAAATAATTTGGCCATTTGATCACAGATGGGTGTAACCCCGAAATCACTACACTTACTCTTTTATCTCAAAGGTGTTGTACAAGTGGAAACTTAGGAGACCTAAGCCCCCATTGGACCTAAAAGAAAACCCGGTGAGCATGGAAATTCCAGTGCTTCTGGTCCTAAAGATGACTAAGGAGATCATCAACCTTCCGGTGGTTCTGGTCCTAAATGTGATCACGGATAGCAAAAACTTAACTCTTACACCAAACACAGGAATTTTTCAAATTATAGTTGGCTTATTGATCTCTCCAATGACGTTTTTATAGTAAGGTTCAGCTGGTTATATGATAAGCCTATATTTGATGGACACTCCAGAAAGGTACAGCCTCGTATATATATCACTGCAGCAAATGATGCAATGATGGTTGGAATAGGTTTTCTATGTTCGTCCCCAAAACACTCCCAAATAAGTGACACTGGAGTAAAATAATGGAAGGCTAGATGGAACTGAGTTTTGAGACAAAATATCCCAAAATGCCACAACAGATAGTCATGTCCGGTGATATGGTCAAAGAAAATGGGATGGAGATACGGTAGTATTTATGGGGCAGAAATACGATGTTAAATTATTGATACTTGTAAGGATGACATGGAGTAGATAGATAGATAGCACAGCCGAAATTGACTCGAATGAAAGTCTTGCCAAAAAATATGATCGTGTCTTCAACGTTTGTGACGGTGTTGATGTCAGGACTATTATGATAGGTGTCGTTCTTGGTGGCGTTGGAACGGGTCTCTGAGCGACAGTGATCGCAACACAAGATGTTCCATTCCTCCGGGGATTTGCTGACGTTCGCGCTTTCATAAGAGCTGGCCCAAAGCTTGCTTGTAGTCGGCTAAAAATAAAGGCTAACAAACATCATCAGAACCGCGTTTTCTCAGAGAGCAAGCTCAATTAAATTGCAGAGCTATTCATCAAGAGCTTGAAGATGGTGTCATAAACCTAGACAAGTTTCATTTGGTTTTAGAAGCAGTTCGAAAATAACACGCTATGAAGAAGGAAGTAAGGGTGGAGGATACAGGATAAAGCATAGAGCTCGACGATGACACAAAAACGAATTTGGGGCTGGACTCTCACTATAGAAATAAATCACTTCAACTCTACACTAGCGTATATGTACCCGACACCCAGTGCTTCAAGTTGGGTTTGCACTGAGTATTAAGTGTTTGCTCAAAGAGCAAGGACACGTGTGGTTGAAGAGAAGAAAGTTAAGTTTTTTCAAAGAAATATAAAATTCCAAAAAGTTTACAAAGCATTATTAAAAAATTAAAAAATTATGTAAACCAAATTGATTTATTGGGAAAGCGTATTGTTTGACGTCTGCAGAATTGGAATTTATATTTAAGTTTATCTGCTGTGTTGAATTGAACGCTAATCAAACTGAAAAAAAAACAAAAACAAAAATCAAACAAAGCCATAAACTAAATAAGATAAAATAAAATTTATAAAAAGATCTTTTTAAATATAAATTCTGTACATCCTGTACTCGCAATATATCATTGTAATTGAAAGTGTATTTATATACCTATAATTATCAGATGAATTCTTACCGTGAGCAAAATTAATTGAGTTCGACTTTTGTTTATTAATTATGGACAATTTTAACCATTTTGGTACATCAACTTTTTAAACTTGTAGATGTAATTCGAAATAAATAAAAAAAGTTTTTATAATTGGGGAGATTTGAAATCATGCCACCGAAGTGAAAGGTTTCTTAAACAGACGTATTAGCACACTGCGCCACATCAAAATATTCTAGCATTTAAAATTTGAAATTTATTTATTTACTTATTTATTTAATAATCGTTTTTTTAAATGAAAACTGCCAAAGTCTTGGCGCTGTGGTCAATTGGGGTGTAGATTTACAACTACCAATTTCATATTTACGTGAAATTGTCTTAGATTTACTAATACCATTTGTATATGCATGGGAAACTGTCCACGCCTACATTAGTATTTGCTACATACATATCTACTCGAAACTGTCCTTAGCTAGATTTCCAATTAGCAATTATATATCTGCTCGTGGTGCATTCCCCATGAGTGTCGTAAGCTCTTCCACATTGGGGGTAAAGCCACATAGTACAAGAGAGGCGACGCGGGCTGCTACGCTCCTTCCACAACCGAGTATAAAACCCTTACTCTTCTGAATAGACATTATAGGCTATAAACAAAGGACCATTTACAAAAGTTTTTCATTAAAAATTGAAAAATGTTACCAAAATCAATTGGAAAACCGAATTTAAAGTGTTATAAGAAGAAGAAATAAAAGTAAAGTAACTAGGATTCATGATAGTAATTTTGTTAAAAAATACCAGTATAAATACTTTGATTCGACGATAAAAATTTTAGTTTGTGCTGCGTTTTCCTTCATTTGTTTTGGTTTATCAACTGTGGGATATGATTGACCTTTTGTTTCCTCCTCAATACGACTATTACCAATTCATTTCACGGATTCCTTCAATTCATCAAGACAATTAACTTTTATTTTAAGCTTTAAAATTTTATATAATTATTCGAATTATCTGAGTCATGTATGTAAAAATTAATTGATTTTAGATTTTTATCATAATTCTGATATTTTTCTTTCAGTAAAATATCAATAAAAACGGTAGTAAGATCAAGGAGAAAGTGTATTCATTAGTCAGTAACGGTTTACAAGTGTTGTATTATTGAATATCAATATAACTATTTAGGAGAAGAAGAAACAACCACTGTTTCACATTCCTCAACATTGAAAAAGACAAGAATATGTTTATGCAGACCGTTTGCAGCCGTTTGAGTTAAAAATTCCTGCACAAAATCGTTGCAGACTCGTATCATATATGTTAAACCAAAAGATTAGAAATAGTCTAATATTTATGTAACAACGCTAGTTAATTTTTGAGTTAAACCTGAAACACAAATAAATTTAGAAGCCTTGGGGTAAGAGGTGTGCTACACCTTGCCAAGTAGAGATTTAATCTCGGGCATCACATTACGTCATTACGTCATTACATCATTTAAAATGTTTTTTGATTCAAATTTCACTCGTTTAAATGAAAATAACAAAAAACAAAAAAAAACTTTTAAAATATTTGAATATATATAGTATTTAAAATTTTTCCTAATCATAAATAAGCATACAAATGATTGGAATTAAAATTGAAAACATTAGAATCAGTTAAAAATCTAACAGCTTATTGTATATGTGACCATCAATTTAAGACTACAAATACATTACAATTCACAGGATCAGTTATTGAACATTTTACACCGCAATGAAATGCTTCTGATATGAAGTCTTTGTCAATTTTTAACGAAAGGTTAAGACTCAAGTTGCTGATAAAAACTCAACAAATTATTAATAGTAATAATAATTCCGCCATCATTTAAACCATTCATAAAAATATTTATACAAACATTACAGGCTGCAGTACGAAGATTTGTTGGATAACTTAAAAATTAACAATTTTGTCTTTATCGTTAAATAAAGTTAGTTCATCTCAAATTTTATTTCGAGTACCATCAAGAGATTTTTTTGTCGTTTTTGGTGCTTGGGGAACCATAGGAACAAAAAAATTCTATCCCTTAATGAAAAAATAATCTAAAAATGGATTTAAGAATTTCCAACGTAGTTTCCAAATGATAGCTTAGAATTAATTGTTATACAAAGGCTCACGGGTTTGTTTCTGGTATCCTTAGTACTCCCATTTAAGTCTAAGGTAAATAACCGCTCAGCCAGAAAACTATGAAACTTTCGCTCCGAATCGAACCAAATGGAATGCTACCGAGTAGGCAATAACTGGATTTGAACACTTAACTTTACGGTTGGGATCAAATGTCTTACCAACTGAGCTATCCGGGTACTAAAATACCCACCTCTGTCTCTTTTACTTGGTAACCTCAAAGTTTTATCTTTTTTTCATGATTATAATTTCCATTAAAACTTGTTAAACAACATTTAAGCTAAATTTTACAGATTTTGCCAAAATTTAAGAAACGGCTACGTTGCTTCGAATTTTGGCCAATAGAGATAGTTTAATAAAAAGATAATTGCGTCATTAATCTTAAATAAATGAAATAAGCAATAAAACTCCACTAGCCTCCGATTTTTGAAATGACCGCAGGTTGATAACGCCTGTTATACAGAGCGCCATGTAGCGTTCCCAAACAAAAAATGGCTCGAAATCGTCCTAAACAAGTACTTTCAAATAAACATCAACATTTATTTTATATTTTTATCTCAATATGTTTGTGACGATACTTCAATGCCAAGCAATTTTCTGTTTAATTTTATTCCAATTTACTTTCTTGAAAAAAATGAAAATAAATTCGGAACACGACACTTTTGTTTTTAAAATTTTCATGGAATGAAATAATTTTCTCATTTTGTTTCATAAAGTTATTATTTTTTTATATAATAAACGCTTAAATATTCGTATTTTGTTTTTCGTATACTGAGTTTAAAAACCGTTTTGTAACAAATTTATCATGGTAATGTTCTAGTAATCTTAACCAAGAGGTGCACATATTTTCTTATAATATTCGTATTTTTAGTTTTGAGATTTCTGAAATTAATCCAATGGTATTGGGAAAGGCTTTGCAATTATCTTTTCTGGACAAAATTCACGCGTTTTGTACATGTCTTAACATTCAGACCATTAAAAGTTAGATTTTTTTCTTTCGCATGTTCTGGTGAAAATTTATATAAAAATTCAAATGATAATCTTTATATACTAATCTTAAATGTTAGCTTATTCTGAATGGTAATTTTCTAGGGAGCATAATTGCTGATTGCTTTGTTTTTAGGTGGCTGGGAAAATATCTTTTTCTGCTCTGGGACGTAAAGATTTTCCTGATTGGTTTCACCGACACTATTGTCCCTCATCGAATGTTTTTGTGCTTCATACCCTTTTTACAATGTTCAATTAATTGTTATTTTTATCCAATTTTCTTTAAATAAAGATTGAATTTTGATAAAAATGTTGGAAACTCATGCTCAAAGAATGTAAGTTCACTAAGGCTGAATTCTATATAAAGCTGAAAACAAATATTTTTTATATTGTTTTCATGCATACTGCGAGTTCATCTGCGTTTAAAATGGCAATCAGAATAGTTTTTATATTTTAGGGCTGCACAGATTCGAAAAAGAAATCGCGGCGAAAGATTTCAAGTCAATTTCAACAGACATTCTTTTAACAGACCAGCTCTTGATTTCTTATTACATCAAACCATACGCAAGTAATGGTCGTATTTTGACATTCAAAGGTATACATAGTATTGAAACAGTCAATGTTTATTGCGGTTTATTTGAAATAGATAACTGAAATAAAATTGATCTTAATCGATATGTAAAATACATGGAGTGGATAAAGATTACCGTTGTACAAAAATATGAATACGTTATAAATATCATCAACACATTCGTTAACGGAATAATAGTGAGCTCCGAACTAACGAAAACTTGCACAACTCTTTTGTTATTGAAAAAATATATTCAGGTGAAGAAGAACAAAGATTTGAAGTCGCAGAAATCAAAGACATAATAGCTGTCAGTTCATTCAAAGGTATAAATCATTATATAAGCTGGCACCATAGGGGAGTGAAACTCCAATATGTAAAATATTCGTCATAGCAATTTAGCAAAATCAATAATATATCGTTAAACAAAGTTTTCAGTAAGATCATAAAAAACACCTTAATAGCAAATTTGAATACATCATAATACCTAAAAGCATAGACATAGTAACAGATAAATGGAAGCAAAAATTGGAATTCTTGATAAATTTGAAACACAGATGCAAAATAGAAAAATAATTTTACTTCTTGTGAATACACAATACTATTTCAATTGCACAAAGACATTAATTTATTGACGTGATGTAAATCGATATGACTTTAATACATAATAATATATAAATTGACATACGAGAATACCCATATCTTTTTCAAAAACGTATCAAAATTGAAAACCGTTAAATGGGAAATATTAGTTTTATATCTACTTCTCTAATTTCAACCTTATTTTTAACATGATCTGCTTTGAAATACTTACGAAAGGTTTATGTTTCAAAGGTTGTATTTCAAGTGTATTGTTCCTCATGGAGAAATATTCCTTTATTTTTTTAAGCTTTTTCTAAATTCATCTTATTGAAGCTGTCATGATAGATTACAATCTATCAAGACGCCAACGCACTTTACAAATTTAAAAGGTTAAATTCTAGTACCGATTGTTTAGATTTTGATATAGTTGTTGATTGGAATAAAATTCATATAATGAACACAGGTTTGTCCTCATTTAAAGAAACTATATTTGAATTAAACCAGTGAACTATTTTTTCAGATCATAGTTTACATATATAAAAAGAGAACCTACTAAATTATTGATGTACAGAAGCCTAGTATCGTCAGCAAATGTAGAAAATTCCTTAAAAGTATGTAAGTCTTTAATGTAAAGTAAGAATAAAAGAGAACCTAACACGTAAACACTATATATTATAGACTTTAGTGAAGGTTTGTAACCATTAATGGAGAAAAAGTGTTTGAAATCATGTATATAAGAATGACACTAATCCTTTGCAATGTCACAATACCACAATAATCTGATTTAGAGATTAGATACTTATGGTGAAAGGCTTCAAGATTCGGCCGCAGTTATTGCATAAATATTTGTAACAATTTTTGAATAAAGTCAAAACAGACGATATTTTGAAAATAACAAGAAACGTGCCATTTTCGAAGATGATAAAAAGTTTTGAAAGAATGGGAGCAAATTCATTATTGAAATCTTTAATTGTATTGGTTGGGATACTATTTTGTCCAGAAACCTTTCTAGATTTCACATTCAGTAGGTAAAAATTGAGGGTAAAAATTACAAGCTGATCAGTATGAGAAATATGAACGTCATTGAGACTCTCGGAAAACAAATTAATTGACGAAGGAGATACCACACCGGAAAATGACGACATGCTTTACGCAATAAATTTCAAGGTATACATTTTTACTTTTTGCACAACATATATTTTATGAGTTAAATATAATTAGCAATTCTCATCACGCGTTTTTGTTCGTGAGAGGAGTGAAAATTTCAAAATATTTCCTTTTGCATATAAGAGTGTTTAGAAAGGAAAAGAAAAAGTTTACAATAATAGGAAATTTGTATTTGATGTTGCTGTGAAGAAAATATGCCTTACAAAAAATTTTTTTTCAATAACCGGAGATATAGTCTTCTCTGAAATTTCTTTGATTTATTAAAACACCATACTATTTATTAATATTCATATTCAATTTCAGTCAGAAGCACCTACAAATAGGTTAATTGCCATAATGTCTGGTAT
>JAUZNK010090347.1:0-12538 GCA_035046665.1 Euphysa ruthae | reverse complement strand
TGTAATGAATTATTTACTGTTGATACATACTTAAAAAAAAAAAAATAGTAAAAAATCATAACTATATACCTGTAGTGAAGAATTTGAACTTCTATTACAGCTTGAATGAGCAAATTCCATAGCACTATCTAAAAATCTTTCCATTCCATAATTACTAATGGCACAAGTTCCTAAAGTAAAAAGGAAAACGATACTGCCATGCAGAATAATTGGCTGAATTTTAAATAAATAATGATCAGATTTTTGTAAAAATGTTTTTTATCCCACCAAAAAAAAAAAAAAAATAAATAATTTTCCCCAATTTTGGACTTTCGGATAGAAATTCAAAAGGCATGTTTCTCTTTTAAATTTTTTCCCTTCTCCAAAAATTTCTGATGACTTAAAACAATTTTTATAGAATTTTTATATTAACTCTTGAATAAAATCCAATAAATGAATTACCTTCAAAGTTATGGGCTATTAATCAATTATATTTATTATATTATTTATTTATTTATTTTCAATTATATTTATTTATAGCATATTTAGCAAGATTACAAAAGTATAATTATTTTATCACAAAATCTTCCCAAAAATTTCAAATATTACAAAATTATAAAAAAACTTTAAAACAAGTATAAACAAAAAAGAGGTTTGCAGTATAAGTGTGAAATAAACAATAAACAAACCTTTCCGTAGTCTAGCTGACGCGTAAACCTCCATCAAATCAGCTATAATAGGCACAATCTGTAACAAGAAAAGTCTTATGAAATGATATTATGGTTTAATATCAAATAGATTTGAATAACAATTGACTGTGAAAAAAATCATAAATAATTTAAAATATTTTAATCTGCTGAATTATCCATCTATATACCATGTATCTTTGTGCCATAGCAAAAATAAGAAAGATGAAAAATGAGGATTTGTTCAAACATATCACTATAATTTCAAACTTTACCCTAAATTCATCATTAAAACTTTTGAGTATTTGTATTTTATCTTTTTGAAATTGTTAAATAACCCATTCATTATTTAATTTGCATTAGATAATTAGAAAATCATTTAAACTATTATATTATTTCATTGTCTATTTAATAAATTAAAAGATTTTATAATTACAAAACACCTATTAAATGTTTAAACATTTAAATCATCTATACAATATTGCAGACTCCAAAATCCCTGTGACTTTAAAACTCGTGTATATTTATCATTTTTATAAGAAACAAAGTACATGTCTTACTTTTAATTATCATGCAAACTTCATGTATATCTTGAGGGTTAATGCACAAATCAATTTTTTTAAAGAGATTCATCAACCAAAAATTTAAAATTTTGCCTCAAAACTCAAAATTCAACCTTATGTCGAATTGTCCCCACACCAGAGAGATTCGAAGTAGCAGAATGATTTTAGGCATTTCATTATCATATTTAAGACGAGGCTGTTACAATGAAATTTAACCCCATCGGTGAGGATTTTGGGCTGAAATCTGTGCTTAGGGGTAAGAGTTCTAGCCCCTAAAACTGTCCCCAACTCAGGGAAATTTCTATAATAAACACAAAACGTTTTATATTACATATAAGGCCAAAAAAAATTTTTTTATTAGTACAAAATTTTTCTATTTTGTTAGAAAAGAGAATTCTTATGTTTTTTTAAACAGATGTTTTATAATTCATAGATACGATACATTAACCAATCAAATGTAAGGAGATAAAAATCAAAAGCTGTTTTATTTAAACAAAAAAATTGTACTTTAATCATCTTTTATAGCAAAAATGTGAAATTTTTATTGAAAAAAACTGATGATATAAAAAATTTGTTAAGATCGCCTAACCTATGATAGAGAAATGAAACAGTAGATAAACCTGACCGTAGTAATAAAATTGGTTTTGTACCTGACCCTATATGTCCAAATTGTCTTTCTACCGTAAATATGAAAAAGCAACATTAATAACTACAAATCAAAAGTAAACAAACCTTATTCCAAACATGGTCAAAACATTCACTAGTAACAATATCTTGTATTGAAGCTAATGGTGTTAATGGAGGAATAGCGCTGGATCTGTTTTGCTTAAAATCCACGTCTTCACTATAAAAAAACAAAAAAATAATTTGGTTGCTAGAGATATCTGGTTGACACCATAAAATTTGATGCAAAAATTATTCTTGTTATGATCTTCTAATCTTTAAATAAATAACCACCATCTTTCTACCCCATGCAAGAATGGGGATTTTCCCTTGAAAAATGCCACTTAAAGTGTGGATATATTTCTCAAAACTTCACCCAGAGGTGGAGATTTTTGGGCAAAACAATCCTTACCCAAAATTTGATTCTGTGACACAAAAAATGTTTTTATGTTAAACATTGAATATGATAATGATTGAGATTTTCAAATGAAATATTAAGCATTTATAAATTATTGATTTAAAGAAGTTCTAAAAATAATTTTAAAAGGAAAATATTATTGAAGTTTTTAAAAATAGACAGCATTCAAAAATTATCAGAAACATTGTTTTCTAATATTTTTAGTAAAAAAATTAAAAATGAAAATTCGTCAATACCAAACATACCAAAACAAATTATTTCATGCATATCATACAAAAATTTGGCAGTATCAAGCATAATTTCCAAAATATTATTTTAAAACGTTGCAAAAAGTTTTGATAGAATTGAAACATATATCTGGAGAAAAATCAAATCATATTACTTTTAGATAAAATTTGACATATTTCAAGGCACACAGCCTTAAAAAAATTTAAAAACAATTCATATGCCAAGGTAATTCAAATATTACACATAATGCAAAATCTTAACACAGAATTAGACAAAAACTTTTCTTGAAAAAATTTAACGTATCTTGATAAAATTAACCTTCAGCAGGACCAAAAGATTTTCTGTAAAATTATTATAGTTTTTTACATTTCAAAAAACAAAGGAACTTTACCTATTCAATCTCTTACTTAAATGTTTGGAAAATTATGTTTTTTATGCCATAAAGAACAAACTAAAATTGTTAAAAACATTCTTTGGACACTAGGGTTGTGAAACAAGTATACTTAAGCCTCTTACATTTCAGAATTATCGAATGCAATAAATTCCTCTATCTCGCCATCAATTGCAAATACTTCTTCATGGAGAGAGGAAAACAAATTTGAATCTAGATAAAATATTCAACATGACTAGATAAACTGCAGAATAAACCTTGAAAATTGAATTACTACCTTGCTCAGAAAAATTTTGAAATCTTGAAGTTTGAATGAAATTTTTGAATAAGAAAAAACCATTTTAAAAATCTGAATCTAATTGGTTATTCAAGGTGTTCAGAGATTTGTAGTTGTTTAAATTAACAAAAAATACATTGAAAACCTCAAACTTAAAAGTCTCCCCTCACTGTTAAACTGTTTCAAAATGTTCCATAAAATATGAAAGTTCTAAATAAACATAATTGTTATTCCTTTCAAAATAGTACTATTATAAATATTTAATTTCGTACGTAACAATTAGGAAAGTTCCAATTAAAGTTGAAGAATTTTTTTCAGAATTTAATTTATTAGGAAAAGTCAAAAATTTTTTTGGATGTCTGGATCTCATTGCGGGTTAGATAAAATGGCTAGCGTGTCAAAATGATCAGAAATTTTATTCTTTATCATAACATTAAATTTCACGAAAATAGGAACATAATTCCTCAAGATAAATTATGTAGTTTTTAGACCAAATTTATCTAAATTAGGGCATGTGAAATGCTAAAATGATCAGAAATAATACTTTGAAACATAAAAAATTTTAGAATAATTAAAAAAAAAAAAAAAAAAAAAAAAAAAAAATCAAAAAGATTTAACCTGCTCATGACCTGTGGCTCAACAATTAGAATTGTTTACAGGTTGTCATAGTTGGCGATACGAAATCGTGTAAATCAAAAAAAGTGTTGAAAAATACGTTTTTAACTTTAAGAATGTCTTAGGGGCACTTCATGTCTGCATCAAGAACACATGTGAGATTATTCAGTAAGAAATCTAATTTAAACTTATCATACTGACTGTTATATCAATCAAATCTAAAATCTAGACACAATGTTCACAAGAATACAGGTAAAAATGTTTACAGAATGAATTTATATCAAATATTTTAACCTTTGCTGTTCTTTAATTCATTTGTCAAGTCCATTGCAGAAACATGGTTACCATCAATGTATAGACTAAATAAATAAAAATTTATGCTAAATAAAACACAGAGCAATAATTATACATAATAAACAACAATATACAAAAATAATAAGGCTAAGTAAGAACAGGCATAACACATTTTTAAAATTTAATAAGCATGTTTATAAGAAATTTGTCTAAAATTTAACTTGAAAATCAGACTTTTACTTGGTGGAAAAACTAAAGTGCTTAGGTTATAAATTTAAATAATGAAATTGAAATTTTGTCCCAATATACATGTATTAGAAACCTACGACAACTATTTATGTTTTTGAGTGAAATTAAAAATAGAACACTTAATAATTATCATTACTTTTCAATGTAGTTTATTGACAACAGAGGTAATTTTTTAAAAAGCCACATAATTGTAACTAATAGCTTGACTAAACAAAAGATTAATCTATTAACAACTAGTGCTTAGTAACTAATGGACTCCTGGAAAATACAACAAAAAAATCACATTTCTCAATTTTTCTCTCAAAACAAAACAAAACAAAATTTAAAGATTACTAGAAATTCAAACATATCTTCAGAGTATACCTTTTAAGTCAGGACACAGAGCAGCAAAAAATAGATTTTTTTTACATCATTCAAAACTTAAGCACAATTTTAACACAACATAAAAAATTGCAGAAACATTTTTTTGGCAATAAAATGGCTCCCTAACAAAAAAAAAAAAAAAAGTTTTGACAGGTCGTCATTTGGGTCAAAAAATGCCCCCTATAGTCCTTTAATTTCATGCAGTGCAAGATTTGACCCATTACTAAAATCAAAACACGAATTTCAAGACAAATTATAAAATGCTGAACTTTTCTTTGTCAGCCTAGCAAATCTGAAATGGGCCATTTTAAAAATCTTGATATAAAAATTCCAAATATAATATGTAGATTAAAAGAAATAACTATTTCTGCATCACTTTTATTTTTGAAAAAAAATTCATTTTAAACAAAAAAATTACTTATCAATATCAATAACAGGAGATTCACTTTCCACATCTTCTAGTAAGTTGTTGTTATTATTTTTAAATTCAATATGTATAGTGCCAGCACCATCAGAATCTTCAAATAGCTGAGTTCCGATTAATCTAAATAAAAGTAAGTTAAAAGTAAGGTTTCTAAAGCTTTGAGTGTATCTGTTGAAGTGGCTGTGCAAAATCATCAGCAAAGGCATTTTTCCTGACTTTTTTACAAGGCTTCAAGTAGACCAAACTATTTATTTTTTATTAGATATTATGGACAAGAGCATCGAAACATAAGGCTCATTAAGGAGCATAAAAACCTTTTTTCAATGGAATTCAACCATGAAATTCATGAATCTTTTGATCTTTTAGATTTCTATATTTTCAATAACAAATAATAATTAATTTTTACAATTTTCTTAGAGTCAGGTGGTGGTGGTATTCAAAAAATGATTTTGACAATATTTATAATTAAAATTCCGTAAACACAAACTATAAACTCGCAACACCTCCTTTATCAAAAGGTTTTTACAATTGTGTGGTTAATCGAATAATCATTTCCAAAACCAGAAAAATTCAAACAAGTTCATTTTTTTAAAGCAACTAATTTTGTTCACCGATTGAACACAAGTAATTAACAAGTAAACTTTCTTTTTGATCACGATTAATTTTTAAATATTAATAGAATCAAAAAAAGAATACTAGAATGGAAAAATCTTAAAACAATGGAATAATAATAAAAAAAAATTTTTTTTATTTGACATGATTTATTTCAAATATTATTCCATATATAAAAAAAATGTTTTCACTGCTAATACTTAATTACAAAAATCAAGTCGTTTATTGCTTATAGTTTTTTGTGGTTTCTAAGAAACTGGTACTCAATTTTAAAAAGTTTAACGATAAATATGTACAATCATTTGCAAAACAATAATACATTTTTTTTCTGTTTTTCGGTATTCAGAGTAGTAACCAAAAATGCACAATTTTAATAATACAGAATATTCGGTTCTTGTTTGGAGGACTCTTGTGAATTTTGTTGTTGTTCTTTTTTTTTTCCATCATTCTTAGATTGATAATACTCTTAGTATCTGCCCATTTCTTGGAAATGATTGATTAAAGAAATATTCACAGAAAAGACTTTTTTATTTTATTTAAGACAAGAGAAGTCAATGAACCAAAAACATTATTATTAAAATTATATTTCTTAAAAATATGCAGATTATCTTTATTAAAATGCTTTGAAAATTTTTATTAATTTTGTTTGGCGCCTTGCTATCCTATCAGACAAATGATGGCTATATCTTTAAAATTTGAAGAGAAGTTTCCGCATATAAGTATCATTAAGGGTTCGTTGCTAGGGAACAAACATATTTGGTAAATGGCCAAATAATACAACTCAACTTTTTGAAAACAAAAAGTTTATGAATAAAATGTATCTGACAAAAGCTTTTGATAAATCTATGGAGCAGTTTTGAAAAAATTTGTGTGATGGAGACAAGTAAGTGAAACTAAAGGTTCTTTTCTATACTATTGGTTGATGAATCAAAGATAGAGAAACTATTTCAAAAGTTTGTGATTGGATGTTAAAGCTTTGCCTGATTCCAATTTTTTTTAATTATTCCTGAAAATAGAAAATATTATCAAATAGAAGTTTCCAGTTCTTTAGGTAACTGAGCTCTATCCCCATATAGGCTCTAAATCCTATTGTTTATAGAAACTTAAACATATACCTTAGAAATGGAAATGATGTCTTCCAATCAGAACACTCATTGTTTAATTCTTTTGATTCTAAACAGAAAATTCAGCCAATAAAATTAATAAATCTTGATTATAATAAAAACAAGCACTTAATGGCTAATAGATCAATGGGAATTTTTTTAAAAATGATTAGAGTTTTAAAAAATCATAAAAAATATGTCATCAGATATAATTTCTGTAATGCGAAATTACTAATGCACTTTCTTTTGTCAATTGAGATCAAAGTCAAATAGAATTGGCAATGTATGTAAAGCACAAAAGATTTTTCACGATAAATTGTTTAAGAAATATGAAAAATACTTTTGGACTTTTAAAAAAATTCTGGCCTCGCAGTTGATTAGACTAATAGAGAAAAACATTATAATTAATCTAGAAAAGGACGGTGCCTTAACACCTCAGCCAATCTTCCGCTTAAATTGATATTTTTTTTTTCAGATAAATTAGTATTCTTCAGATTTATTTTTTGAAATTGAAGTTTTTGAAAAAAAAAAAATTTATGACAAACTTTATAAATTTTTTAAAAGAGTTTTTTCCAAACTCTTACGTGGCTTTTGAAAAAGCTTTTCAACATAACTCTTGATCCTTTTTGATCCTTAACCCTTGCTAGCCCAGGCATTTTTTTGAAGAATATTTCCTGTGTCCAGGTGTTTTAGGCAAAAAATGCAATTTTTTTGCTACTCGCTATGACAATTTATTCCAGACGTTTCCAGGATATAAAAAGGGGTTTTATTGGTTGCTGTTATATTCGGAAATATTCATGGTGAATGACTAAATTAGTCACAAAATTTTATTTGCAAAATTATAAGCTTTTGGATTCTCTTATGACAACCTTATTTTCCTTTAGTTGTCCATGAAATCGAAAGCAGAAAGTCAAAATAGACTCTGCATTTAGCAAATAAATGAAAATAATCCTTAGTATACCTCAAAGCTCAATTCTAAGCTATTTTAATATCTGCTAATGACCTGCATATCACCACATTACCAACATTAGGTTCTATAGTTGTTTTTAACAAAAAAAAATTGGCATTTAAAACCATTTCAGTCAAATTTTGAGCAAAATGACACATTTTGGCAAAGTCTTTTGCAGATAGGAGGGTATCAAATTTCGACAAGAATATAAGATATGTGATTGATATGATTGGGTTCATTAAAGGAGCAAATAGATTTTTTGATTTTGCATGAGATAAGGTACAATTCAAAAGTAAAAAAGCGGAAACTAGATTTATGTCTCCCAATCCAATATGTGGATTTTTTTTGCTAGAAATACTGAGATTTGATTGGTATTTTTCATAGCGCATTTATGTTTCTTGGTTTGATTAATAATTTTACGCTTAGATTCACTAACATAAATGTAAAAAAAAAATTTACAAGGAATAGGATATGCTTCTTTTTTAGTTTTTTTTTAGCTTGTTTGGTTGCAAGAGTAGTTTTCAAAGTGTTTGGTTTAACAGTTTACTTTGATGCAAAAACTGTAACTTTCTATGCCACAATTAAGTAGAGTTGCCTAATTTCAGAGCCAAGTTTCCCCGAAACATAAAATTTTCCAGTAATTGACATCAAATAGCAAATTACAACACAGTTCTAATCCTAAAATTGACATGAAACAATTTTTTAAAAATCTCAAATAAAATATTTTGCCATTTTTAAATGTTTTGAAAAAATTTAAAATCTAACAGCGTCACAATACTTCTTAACTTTGGGTTTACCTTAAACATTTGACTTTAGAGCTCATTAGATTTATAAATTAAATATTAAAAAAAAACGATTCCTCTTGAAACAAGAAGACACTAAATATAGCTAACACCACATTACTAATAATAAGCTCTATGGTTGGTCCCAACAACAAAACCGATCTTTAAAATTAATTTTGCCCAAAATCTTGTATTTTTGAAAAATATTTTATCCATGGTTACAGATCATAAAACTTTATAAATAGCCTTGAGACCTCAAAGTCAAATTTTAAGTCTAGATTTGAATTTAGTTAATAAATTATCTTTTCTCCCAAAATCCACCATGTCTATAATGAAACAAATAGAAAAGTGAACTAGTAAGTTTGAGCATTCGAGAAAATATATAAATTTATCTCATGAAAGAATAATCTTAAATAGGTACATACTATTTTTTATATTGTTCAAATATTTGGATGGTTTTTAAAAGAATTCAATTTCAAAAAAAGTATGATTATAAACACATAAAAATTCTCTTTTTTTTTAAGGTGCATATTTTTTTGAAACAGCCTTCCAAACAAATTTAACATTGCCTCTCTAATATCTTTTATCTGAATCTAATATCAATCGTTGGAAGGGGCATGCTTGCACCTGTCATATAATCTCATAACTGAAATTTGATATTTTCTTTTTAGGTTTACATTTAAATGATATTATTATTAGCATAATGTTTCCGAAATGGCCATATTACTAGAAATAATAGAACGCAACATTTAAGCATGAACATTTCAGGAATATTGAGCACAACTGTGCTATTTGAAAAAAAAAGGGTTGTTGTGCCATGTATCTTTATCATGTATCTTTGCAAAAAAATTCCACCACAACTAAAATGCAAGTTTTAAGTTGACTTTAGCGAAATTGTGGAATCTTGCAAATTTTAGTAACTGTTTTCTTAACCCTTAACAGTCCCTGGCGTAATATTATTTTCAGTGGAAAATGGTACTAAAATTTGTTTTTATATTACTCTTATAATAAGCAGCTCTTCACACTCTACAAAAAAAAGTTAATAAAAAAAAAATAGCCGATTTTACAGGCTCAAGTTCAGTAGCAAAGAGTAGAAAAAAGAGAGTATGTACTGCGCAAGAATTGCAAGAATTTATGTATAATGATGATGGTGAGTTATCTGAACTGGCTGAGGATGGCTTTGAAAGTGAAGAAATTGTACCTGATATTTCAGATGGTGAAAATTCTGAAACAAAAGAAGAAACAATTCAGTCAGACTCTTCTGATACAGATATAGAAGATATAGAAACAAAAAGTACTAAAGCATCCCAGAATGGGGTGCTGATCCCCCAGCCAATGAAACAAGCTTGTCTTTCATTAGAATATATGGCTGTAATTCAAAGGTGACTTGTGAAGATCCAATTTCTTTTATTGAACTCTTTTTTACTGATTGACTTTGTAAATACATAGCTGATCAAACTAATTTATTTGCTGAGCAGGTTATAGCTGAGAAAGAACTTAAAACACATTCAAGAATGAAAAGGTGGTCACCAATTGATTTAAATGATATCAGGATGGAGATATATTGTTATCATATTTTACCAAAGAATTATTTGAAAGCCAACATATGAATTATATTATACTGTGAATCCTCTTTTTGAAACATCGGGTATAAAACAAGTTTTATCGTACAACCGATTCAAGCTTATTGATAAGTTTATACATTTTGTTGATAATTCTACCTTGTCACAATCGTACCCACTAGCTAGTAACATAAAATCTGTATGGCACTATCAAAATAAAAAGTACATGGAGTATTATACTCCTGATCAGAGCATTTCAAGAGACGAATCGCTTATGCTTTGGAAAGGTCGCCTCAAGTGGAAGCAATGCATACGTAGTAAAAGAGCTAGAGTTGGCATTAAGACTAAAAACGGAGAGTCACGGTTTATGTGCATAGAATGTGATGTCGGACTCTGTGTCGCACCATGCTTTAAAAATTATCACACGCTAAGTGACTTTAAATATGAATTTTTAAAAATTTTTTAAGAAATTATTTTTTGGAGTATATTTAATGACTATATATTGCTGATAAATCCAAAATTAAAGTGTTTTTTTGAAAAAAATAAAATTACACATTTTTTTAAAAAATCATTGGACATTTAAGACCTACCACCTCAATATTTTTTTGAATATTAAGCACCCACAACTCAAAAAAATAGTGGACTGTTAAGGGGTTAAAATATAAAATTTCAAATGACACATTTTTGAGAAATGTCAACATAAGTTAATTTTTGAACATGTTAAATACAATTAACTTACTTTGAATTTCACTGTTTTCATATAAACAACCATTAATTTCTTCAAACATGCTACTGACTTGGGATGCAGCGTTAATGTCAAACTCCTAAAATGATATAGCAATAGTAGAATAAAAGAAGAGCGTGGTTTCTGAATTAATACAATGGTAACTTTAGAAAAGATTTTTTCTTTAAAATTAAGAAAATTAAATAATAAGCTTGATAAGCCTAACACCATAGTGTCAGTTCCAACAGTCATATAACTAGTTATGAATATAATGTATGCAACATATTCACTGATAAAGTTACGTCCCAAAAAAAGTTGTGAAACTGACTAAATCTGCATCTAGAATTTGCAAAAAACTTTTCAAAAAACAATCTTTTCTTTTTCTATGAAACACATTACAATGAAACTGATATGAAAAAAAAAAAAAAATTAAACAAACAAGTAAATCTAACAATCGAAAAAATATAAATGCTAAAATAACACAAAAATATTGTGTATAAAATAAATTATAACTATAGTTAATTTACAATGAAAAGGAGAACAGCAAATCTCTCATCTTATAAAAAAAGGCACTGCACCCTGAATCCAGTATTGGTCATCTGTCAAGGGTCAATTAAATGATTTTGCAGGGCCGTGTGGGTGCATGAATTTAACAAGCAAATCTTTTTCTTTAGAATTTATATCTTCCAATATGCCAATCCACCATTTTTTTGTCTTATGACGCACATCCATAATCACCTGCAGACACATCAACTTTTGAGACATCAGTATTCCCAAAGTTGTAAATTAAGGCGTATCCAAACTACATCATTTTTTTCCTGCCTAAAAAATCAAACAAATCAGCAACATTAAAATCCACAAGATAAAACCAAATTTTATTCTCAACGTTCTTTTCCTAGTATTTCTTAAATTTCACTTTAAATCTGTTTGTGTTGTTAAATTTCTATTTTTACGTATGTTTCATTTCTTTACCCTAGTATTTATATTTTTTAACATAGGACATTTCATTTTTAGTTTAGGTCTGTTAAATAGTCAATATAGTCTGTTAAGTAATCAGATTGATGCCTCTGCAACTTCTCTCACTCACATAATTTTTACACATTTCTACAAAAAAATCCTTCAAAATAATTGGTGATTTTTTCTTATGTTAACATTATCTGGTAACATTGAGTCTAATCTTGGACCTATGCAATCTAATATAGAAAACCTTATTCAAAAACATAAGAAATTGTAGTTCCCTTTTAGGAAAAAAAAGTTACACTTGATACATTTTAATGTAAACAGCATACTACCAAAAATTGAATATTTAAGAAGGATTTCAATTATTTCATAACCACCAACTATTAGAATTACTGAAAGTAAGCTTGATAGCATAGATGATAGGGAAATTGAACTTATACCAAATTTTAAGGAAAGGGTATTAAAGTCTACAAGATAAGACAGAAATTAAATTATTTTCTTGAGTCATTAATTTTAATGCGAACGCTTCAAGGCATGATACCAAAATAAGTCAGTAGAATCTTATTTATTGATAATTAATACTTACTTTTTGATTACCAAGTGGTTCAAACTGATGGAAGCTGCGTGTTCCTGGTATAGTTGTGGAAGTTTCTAATCTATACCTGAGAAGTGCTCTACACAAAGTTAGTTCTCCTG
>JAUZNK010090346.1:0-29007 GCA_035046665.1 Euphysa ruthae | reverse complement strand
CATTTTACATTTTTAATGATTTAATTTATTTTTAATGAATAATTTTTTTTTTTTTTTTTTTTTTTTTACATAAAATCAATTTTGAAGCACTTTTATCAGAGATATTTATAATCATACCTTACTAAACAAATCTTTAACCATGAACTTTGCTTTGTGAAAAGTCATAAAAATTAACAAATTGACTTTTGTCTACAAAGAAACAATGAAAAACTAAAATCTAATAGTGATTCACAATTTTTGATGCCTTTACAACCTGTGATTTTCTCCCTCTACCAGACCAAAAATGTAGAAGTTTATACCATTTGATGTTAGGCTTTAAAAAAAAACATTTTATTTTCATGATTTGACTGATTTAATGTAATTAATAATTCTCAGAAATTTTGTTACTTTGCACAACAAAGCAAAACTTTTTTTGTTGAAGTTGTGGGTAAAGATATCTTTCTACTCTATACTTTCAAACTTGAACACTCACCGACACAACAGATACGAAATAATTAACTAATATTGTTTTTTTTTTTTAAATTTACATTTTCATAAAAAATATATTTCTTCGTTGAAATTGGTTATTACCTCATTATAGTTCCGCTTAAATTTTAATTTTTTAGATTTTGATTATTTCACGACCTAAGTAATCTCGAATAGCTCATAGTGTCGTTTTGCATCCTTTTTTAGTTTGATTTGTGATATCTTTTTATACATTTTTACCTTGACAAATATAATATGTTGCGTTCCATATATGTGAGAACCCATGTCATATTCCATGTTGATTTCTTATATCATAATGATCCTCAAGGAAATCTAGCACACCAGCCATAGAAGAAAGGTTATTAAACAGAACTCTCTCACCTTTGTTACCATGCCAATTTTCTAGCATGAATATTAAATGATGATGGAATGTAACAAATGGAGTACCAAGAGATAGAGATATGTCAAGCCAATCTCGGACACAATGCATAGGAGTGATAGAATACCCATCAAACATTGCTGGGTTATTGAGGAGACCTTGTGCAACCATAACTCCGTCAGCACCTGTTAATTGTACAACTTTTTCAACATCTTTTTCACTCTTTATATTGCCATTAGCAACCACCGGTATATTAACACTGTCTTTGATTATCTTAATTGTGACATAATCTACTGGTTCTTTACGCTGAGTTTTCATTCTTCCATGAACATTGATCCATGCAACACCAGCATGTTCAGCTTTTTGACACAAATCTACCGTTTCTCTTATATCTTGGTGAATTCTGATTTTTATTTCACATGGAAAATCATTTGGTACTCGTTGTTTTGTTTGTAAAACCATATCACGAACCAACTCTGGCTTATTTATCAAGTGTGCACCATATCCTTCAGCCATTGCCCACCGTTGCGGACAGCCACAATTCAAACCAACACCATCCGCATATGGGTAAACTAATTCTGATGCATTTGCAAAGTCAACAGCATTGTTTGCAGCAAATTGAACAATTAAAGGTCTGTCATCTTTGTTTGTTGTAAATTCAATGTCTCGGGCTTCCTTAGACTTGACAAAAGAATCCGATATAACCATTGGCGTATAAGCTAGATCGCAATTATATTTTCGAACCAAATGTCTAAAAGATTGTTTTGAATATCGGACCATTGGAGCACAAATTCTAACAACATCTTTTTCTTCAAACAAATTCATTTTTACTTTGACAAAATCTCAGTCTATAGAAAACAAAATTTAACAATAATTTTTGATTCAGGACTTCCTACAAGGTTAGAAGCCACTACTAGGCAGGAAATTAAAGAAGAGAAAACTCCAAAAACTTACAGTACTCACCATAATGTACGCTATTGGGCGATAACCGCAATTTATAACACAAAAAAAAAAGATAAATGCTCTACTGACTGAGATAATCAGGTACAACGCGTAAATAACCAAGCTATATAGTGATAAAACTAAAGGTTTAATAACTAAAATATCATATTCAATGATAATGCGATTTTTAAAGTAATTAATGACACATTTTTGGTTTAAGCATACAAAGATACATAAATCGCTAATTACTTGAAAACTTTGATAGGCATGAAACATGTCCGAAATTTACAGTTATTAAAATTTTTATTTATTTATATAGTGATACATTGCAACTGTAAGCAGGTGTGTCAATTCTAAGATTTTAAAAGAACGAACAATTTCTCACCAAGGATTAAACTTTATTATGAATCCATCTTTCAAAGCTTTGTAAAAAATCTATTTTCTAAATTCCATTAAAAATCCGTACTATGAAAATTTTTTGAAAGCCGATAAGCTCTTATATTTTGGGTACCAATGCCTCAATGCTTATGAGATAAAGCATGTCACAAAATAGGTAAAATTACATAGCAATACACCATATTCTAAATATTCTAAATGCTAAAAAAAAACAAACAAATTTTGTTTGTATTATCATTAAAAACAAAGTATAAAGAAAAAATATAAAAGTTACTTGCAAACACTACAACTGCAGATATTTCTTTTTCAAGCGTTATCTTACTTCTAAAAGAGGTAGATAACTTAATTTTATATCAAAGGTTATTCTAAAAAAGGTAAGCTTTAAAAATAAAAGAATTTGTGCCATATGTGGTTGATTTTTTTTACTGAAATTATTTCTTAATGGACAAGCAGTATCAATTAAGCAAAAAAGCTCCCACATCAGCTTTGGGTCAAGTTTTAATTCTCAGTCATCATGAACTGAAGATGTTTTGTATTAGTACTGACTGTGTTATCCAAGCAAAGTAATTTGCCAAATGTTAAATAAAAGTGTTGGTAAATTACTCGCTGCGTCTCTTTTTGGACATGAAAAATTAATTTTAGATTTATTTCTAATAAAATATTCAGATTAGATGCAATACCAAAGGTGAGGAAAGATGTTTCAAATTTTCAATTCAAAAGTCTAATCAAGCATGTTATTTTATTATATATTTATCTATTAAGTAAATAAAAGTGTTTAGAAAAATTAAGCTTAAAACAAATAGCTGCTCCAAATAACTTAATTTCTTCTTTAGGAGAAACTGAATCATCAACGATATAAAACACAATAATAGTAGGATTTTTATACTGAGAAACTTATTGTGATTAACAACCATCAAGTTATTAAAAAATCATTTTTTGACTCAGTCAATGTCATTGTATAATTGGTGACAGGCATTTTGAAAAATCGTATCAAAGGCATACAGAATATTATCATCTGCAAAGTTACAAATATCTATTTCAAGAACAAAAAAACATATCATTTATAAAAATATCAAAAAGGAGTAGTCCAAGAACTGAATTTTGAGGACATTCTAATGAGTTAACCATCCGCTGAAAAACTTCCTAGCTTTCTGTTTCCTGAAAAAGAGGTAGCTTTTCATAAACCTAAAACTTTTATTTATTTATTTATAAGAAAAACCATATGGTACAAGCTGGAGAGGTCAATTAGAACTTTTCATATAACTCCCTTTTTATCCAGACAAATCTCTTAATGAGATGAAACAAAGAATGTAGAACTGAAAAACCTTTCCAAAATACACAAAGAAGGGATAAAAACTTATCTTAAAAAAAAACTGTAATTAAAATTTAAAAATTTGATATGATACTTATTGGCCTATATTTTTCTTTTTCAGTTTTATAAACAGGTATGGTACTAGCCCATCTCAACTTGTCAGGAAATTTGCATTCAACGATAGAAGTATTAATGTAATGAGTAATGAGATTTTACTAAAGATTTTAGAAGCAAAAGTGTTAAGCTATTGCTGCCCTTTCAATGTGATGATGACTTCAATTACTTAGTTTACTTTACATTGTAAAACTCAAAAGTAATTTGAACAGGGAGGTTCATTTTAATTGCTGAGAATTACACTGCTCATACTACCAAAAAGTGGATCTTCAATAAAGATTCTTTGATCCTCGTCGAGGATTTAGTAATATTAGCATAATAAAAGTTAACTATGTCAATAACAGTCTTATCACAAGATACAGTCAAGCCATTTTCACTAAAAAGAACTCTTACTTTATTATTAAAAGGTTTACTGGAGAGATTATGAATTTGTCTCCAATATAATAAAACTTTTTGTACCTAATTTAGTATGACTTGGAAATTTTACATTGGTATTGCTACTTTGAGAAAATTTGGCTGAGCTAAAATAAACAAAATAACTGTGATAGCTTGCACAGATCTTTTCAACTAAAATAACATGAAAAGTAACATATGTACTGCTTTTAATAAGATTGATTATAAGTGTCATTTGAAGTTATTGTATTGGTGTAAGATGGTTGTTGCTCTTTTGCCCGGTGAAAGTTTATTTTGAAATTTTGTGCTATTTAGGTTGAGTTTTATCAACAAAATTTAAAACAGTTAATAAAAATTTACATAAAAATTTAACAAGGGAAACACAAAATCAAAATTAAGTGGAAAAAATGAAGTATTAGATATAGCTAGATTGTTTGAGGTATAGCTGGATATTTAGTTAGATTTAGTTAGATATTTAGTTGAGATGTATGATGCATGAAGTAAGTGTTAAAAAATTAACTTCTTTATAGGGAATTTTTCAGCCTTATATGGAAATTTCAAATACTTCTGACAAGAAATATTTCAGACATTAACAATAAATAGAATTAATAATAAAGATTTATTTATTTATTTATACATTTATTTATACATTTTCAAAGTGTATTTAAAGCAATGGCAAATCAAACAATGAAAAATATTAACAAAGAATAAAATTTTTTAGGGAGTATCATAATAATTTCATATTCAAAAATGAAAAGAGGAAGAAATGAAAATTGATTCAAGTGGGCAAAACAGGGTATTTTGAGATTTATATATAATGTAAAAAAATCAAAACAAAGAACTAAAATGATAATAAATTGTCATAACTTAATATGTGAGAATGATTGATCAAGTGCCAATAGGGATGCTATTAACATTATAATTTCCTATGTCCAAAATTTTAATATTTAACAATAAAACTAGCGCTGACCAGAGAAATTTACTTACATGAATTTTTTATAAAGTAGTACTTGAGCAGATGTGGTGGTACAAAAGAGTCAGCAAACAAGCATTATATGCAAAAATATAATGTAATCTTTTGGTTCTTTATTTAGTTTGCATCTTGTCCCCAAGATACAACCTTTCAAATGACTTTTTGTATATGAATATACAGTTTTCTTTAATACCAGCATATTGCCACTATACACTAATAACTTCTTATGGCATTCACAGCTGTACACCACTAAAATAAGGACTGCCAAGCCAGTCATCTATAAATACATCTATATCTAAAATCTTCGCAAATGAAGATACTGAGTAGAAAAATAGCTAAACCTACTGTTGCTGTTGAGATGAGATCTTCTGTTGGGCAGTGAACATACTGTACTAAATAAATTATTACTGAAAGATATCGAAAAATTCATTTGATAACCTTCATGTAATTAAGAACAACTAACGTAGAGTTTAGTCAAAGGAAAAATATTTCACCAGTAAACTTCAGTAACATCCAGTTTCAGTCAATTAATTTAATAAGAGGAACTCAACAACATCCATTTATTTCACTGAGTAAACATCAAGTTTAAACAAGAATTAAATCTAACTTCTTAGAAAAACTATATAATAGATTAAAGATAAGCTTTTTTTTAAAAATAAAAATCTCAAGTAGAATTATAACGAAAATAAATATCAAATGTAAAAATCTCAGCTACATTTTTTAAGACAACAAAAAGATAGATAAGATTTTACTAATAATATATTATGACTGTACACGAGACTACATAGCTTTATCGGATGGCTCAGCCGCCACCTTCTTTGAAATTAGTTCCTCCCTTTTATACTCAGCCTCTTAACATGATTTTTTTTCCAGGCTCCCCTCTTTACTAACCCTTTCTAACCTTAATAGAGCACATGTGACTCTTTAACTAAAAAAATGAAAGTCGTTTACTGCTAAAAAATCAAATCTATTTTGCACGCCTAAGTCAAAACAGCAATCAGCATGACTAGCACATAAGGGACCAGCATTCAAATGTCACCTCAAAATAAAAAATTAAATAAATGTATTTAAAATCATAACCACTTACATAGATAAAGACAAACTCAATAACATAAATAATATGCAATATCTTGAAATACAGAATTTTTATTTAAGACAAAAATATGTGTACAAAACATAGGAAATACACCTTTAATGATAAAGCTTTCTTATTTCTTATTTTCACTATAAAAAATAAGAACATGAAAACAATAGAAATAAATTATTAAAAAACAGATATCTCTTTGCATTCATTTTTTAAAATCAAAAATGCAATTTTACAAATTTTTTTTTCACATTTAATATTCATAATGCAGATAATAACAAAAATAGCACTTGCGTTTTTTAAAAAAAATCTTTCAATGCCAAAAGTTGCGTTTTGTAACCTTTAAAGTTTCATCGTATGAATTCACGTCTTAAAATATGCAAATCTTGTTCATTCTATATTTGACAAAACTACAAAACTCTGGCTATTATATCCCAAAAATTATAGTTTACATAATTCTCTTACTACAACTGGGCTTGTAAAAATTATTTTCACTAACATTTGAAAGAAGAAATTATTCATTTTTATTCCAAGATGAAAATAAATAAATTTGAAATACAATTGGATACTGAAAATGACATTTTTAGGCATAAAATAAAAACATTTAAGAACACTTTGCCCCAGTACTGAAGAAGAAGAAAAAAATATTTATTTTGATCTAAAATCTTTGACTTATCCTTTTTCAAAAACCTCTTGAAAAGGTAGACAAGCTTTTGTAAGTTCAAATATTTTAAATGTAGCAGAATACCTAAGGTTTTAACATCCATCCTCAGTTTAGCAAGTTCCTGAGCAAAATTAAACTTTGCAATTCCATAACCCCTTAAACAAATTCTTAAGCGAAATTAACTTTACAATTTGAATAAATGCAGATTCCCTGTAGCGCTATATAAATTGGAGATCTCTACCTACAACTCATATGTAAGTGGTAACAAGTATTAAATTAACTGAAATTTTTATACCCAAAGTAAATTAAATCATTCAATATCATTTCTAAAAGCTTTACTCATAGCATTTCGAACTGAAATTTTTATAAATTTTCGCCATACTATTTTTGGCAGTAATTATAAAATAAACAGGTATCCATAAATTAAATAATAATTATAAATTAAAATAAATTAAATACTATTAAAATAACAGCAGGTATCAAAAACGAATGTTTCTTTAGTTTATGATTAGCACAACACATGCCTAGTAATGCCCCAATCGGACTTCCATAAAACGTAAGAAAATGCAATACCACTTCTGCTATCCGCCAGCTGTCTCCCATAGCGCAACACTTGTCGAGCCAAAATACAAACATAGTAATGATGTTGATTATTACAATGTAAATTGTTAATATAATACGGATGTCATAATTTGCAGAACAGCCTTTTACAGCAATAACTATTGTCGAAACACCAAGCACTATAACTGCAATTAACATCTGAATTTTCCAGCTGCAGCAACTTAAAAAACTATCATTGTTGCTCATTGCTATAGTTTTGTTAGCGTCATCATTTATAACTATTCTACTCCTGTTTCAATATATACTGTTATGTAAATACAAACCATTAGAAATCTTACAGCTTTGATGTTGGAAACTTTTTTCAAAGATAAACTTTTGAGGTTAGGACTTTTTTAAACTTGTAGTTAGGTGATAATTCATATAAACAATGTATGCAAAAGAAGATTTTGTTTATATTCCAAAAATTAAACAAAATAGCAAATAAGAAACAAGGATGAAAAAAACCTTAGCAAGAATAAGCTTACGCAGTTGACTGGCAGTATTTTTTAGCAAAAATAATGCTTAAAAATATGCAAGAAATATAAGCTTTTGATTGCCAGTGTTTCTAACATAAAAGCAAGATGATCAACTTGACATTCTAAGAACAATTTTGATTTGATATTTTAAAATAAAAACGGTAATAAAAACTTCCAGCTTTTTGCTGGGCCATCAACTTAAGAGCGTTAGGGAATAATAAAAGTGATCTTTTTTGTTTAAAAAAAAAATATTTCAGAAGAATCAAACTAAATGAATTGTGCTTTTATCACTTACTGAGTTTAATCCATCATTCTGTATTTTAAAATTTTTAGAGAAATACAAAATAATTATATGTAGTAATTATGTAATTAAATATATTTATATAATTGTTAATTATATAAAGATATTATATAGATATTAGTCAGAATTCAACACGTTGATATCAAATTTGACAGCACTTGATAGTTATATTTTGACTTTGGTAAATCCAAGAGAATAGTAGTAGGAAAATGCAATACAAGCAAAGCGATGAAATGAAGATGTTTGAGCAATAGTCAATAAATGGGAGCAATAAAATAGAAGGGGAGCAATAAAATAGAAGGGGAATATTTATATCATAATATTATAGGGAGTGATAAAAATAGAAGAGGAGTATTAACATCAGAAAATGCTAAAATGTACCAAGCAGTTTTACCAAGTTTCAGACCACAATTTTAAGATTTTTTTATTTCTTTTTTTTTTAATTCTGTCACTATGAAATAATTCTGCTAAATGAGAAGTTTAAACTCTTATTTGAAACAGCTAACTTTTTCTATCTAAAACCATGGCTCAAAAGAAAATTATACAAAATTGGTAATTCTGGGTTTTTTATTTGATGATGGTAAGGTAGCAAATAAAATTCTTCATCGCACTGATCCCAAGCTCTAGCTACCCTAGCTCAGAATCAGTACAGCTGAACAGTGAATTGCAAAAGAAAAAACAAAAAAAAAAAAAACAAAAACATGGTTTTTCATTGTTCAATAAGTAATATATGGTTATTTTTGAGTTTATTTTTAAAACATCAGACAAAACAGAATCTATTTGTAACAAATCCCTAGACGAGAAGATGACCTAAAGTTACACCAATTTATGCTGTTTTGTTACTGAGCACTTGGAAAAATAAAATTATACTTAGTGGAGAATTTTATTTATTCTTCATATTTCAACTGAGCAGTGGTAAATAATGTTAGCGTGATATTTTGAACAACATTTAGTCAACATGGAGAAAAGCGGTATAATTATTCAGCAATTTATGTTCCATGTAGCTTCCGAATTTGCAAGAGACTTTATTAATGATGTACTTTATAAAATGAATCAATTACTTAAAAAATTACTTTCATAAAAATCTTTTCTCCAAAATTTAATTATTTCTTGTTTTTAAATAAAAAAGAGTTCAGTAAACTTTTTATTGACCAAAAAAAAACAATTTTTTAAAAACAATAAACACCAAAAATTAAAAAATTGAAATTGAATATTAAATTGTTTGTGAACAAAAGATACATATTTTACATTTTTGTTCTTCACAAATGATCATTTTGCTTCTCTTGTATTTCAGTTCCATCATAATGTAAAATATAAGGATCATAACAAAAAAATAATTAGAAACATCAAACCATATCAACTAATCAAAATTTTCCAGGAAAAAAAAAAAAAATACAAAATAAAAATAAAAAGACATGCAGATATTAATTTGTTTCCATAGTCTCCAATTGAGAATAAAATTTGAGGGGAAAAATTTCATCATTTTTTTAAAAATTCAGGAAACGTTAACTCCTCAACAAATTTTATATAACATAAGACCATTAGATGTTCAATTATGAAAGGAAACACACGCTCAGCAAAGATTTAAATAAAAGTGCGCTAAAGAAAACAATTGAAATAAAATGGTTTGAAACTCAACTAATTCTAGATTTATGCTGACATCAGCAATTTAAACAACCAACTTAGATATATTATATATAACTGCAAAACTGATCAACAATTTGAGAAAAATAATTTACAATTTTATTTGGACAAATCAGATTATTATCAGGGCAAATTTGCAAAAATATTTCTCAAAAATTAAAAAACATTCTCCGTGAAAGTTCATCTCAATAACATCAATATATGACTTACACCAGGTTATTATCAAAAATTTTTACAATGAAACAAATTCAATTTTAGCCAAGAAATATTCGTAAGAAAGGCAAGTGAAAAAGATAGTGGCAGAAAAAATTTCACTTCAAGAAGTTTTTATATATTACAAAAGGGAATTAATTTTATTAATATATTTACTTGGGTTTCCTTGGATTACTTATTTATTGGTTTTTGGATAAAAAAAAATTATCCAGGTGCATTTTCTTCAATTTTCAAAATTGTAATAATGAATAAAATCAGCAGAATGGGTGAGAGATTATTTCATGCAGACTGTTGGATTTTCTCGCAGTGTAACTTTGCGCACAATCTCTGTTAAAAAACCAAATGACAAGGGTTAAATGATAATCATATTCAATGTAAACATAACCAGCTAATATAGCAAATAACTTACAACTACAAAAAATTTTGAATAATTTATAAATAAAAAACTTTAAAGAGCATGTTATCGTCATGATACTTTGAACCCTCTATTGGTGTGAAGGTTTTCTGCAGTTCGTCGTAATTTTCTAAATGATTCTTGAATACGATTAGTTAAAAGGATTCGAGCAGTAGTCTCATTTACTTCACCAGCACGACACTTTTTGATGACATCACGAACAGGTATGGGTTCACCATATAAAACTGTAATTTTCTGTCTCAACCTTGGTAAAGGAACTAAACCAAGAAAAGGGATATAGAAATCCTTTTGACAAGGCAGGAACTCATGCATTCCAATGTGATAGAAAGGAAGAACAACAGGGGTTTTTTTACAGTCCAATATCATCCTCCCTACACCCCATTTAAGTCTAATTTCGTCTAATGTAACTTTTCCATCAGGAAATACATGCACCCAATCACCTTTATTGAGTTTTTCAACAGCATAATTCATACCCTGTTGATAAATACCTTCACCTCGTGTAATTGGTATGATCTTACCATAATGACAAACATATGATGTTAAACTATTACCAAAACAGATCTCTCTTGCTGCTAATGACCAGCGCATTTTCTTTTGATTTACAAGCGTTTTACGACCAACCATTGTTGCAATTAATCCTGGATCATCAAACATTGATGCGTGGTTGCTGACTGTTATCAGTGGAGTACCATCTGCTCTATAGTTTATAACCTCATCAAGAGCTTGTCGGTTATAGAAGGAAACTTTATTAAACCAACCAAGTAATATTTTACCAAAACATCCTACAGACGTAATCCAAAATGTTGATTGAATACCCCATTTAAAACCAGTGGTTTTTGGAAAAATTATTTTTTTAGTCGTTTGTGTGCTTGGTAATATTACAGGACTGACTTGTGCAGGTGTTTTGGTTACATGCATTTTTTCACTACCATTTTTTTCTATAACAAGATGCATTCAACGTGAGTGTATTAAGCAGTTAATTAAATAGAAAACGCCTATTAAAATCTATGCGAATACATCATTTGCTTTATTACAGAAAATTTATTTGCTTTTAATTTACTATGCATTGCAAACACTGAAGAAATTAAAAATAAATACCATTTCAGCCATCTATCAGTTGAGTTCAACCCATTTTGATAAACACTCATATAATCTAAACCATATCTGATAAATTCTCTTATCAGCATAACACAAAATTTTAATATACACACGAACACAACTTCGGCAAATACACTAAATAAAGTAGCCTCAAGGGCCAACAGGAAGAGAAAAAAAAGTGGCACAGAAATGTTTAAATGAATTCTTCCATGGTCACTCATACAAAATTTTATCATAAATTAATTATCGTTACTTACAATTATATAAATCAACATAATCACAAAGATAGCCCTTAAGAGTCTTAATTCGAAAACCTAAAACACACTAATAAAATGTTTATTTCAAGTAACTATATCAGTAAAACATTTAATAATTCTTCACACCTCAGCCATTTTTAAAAGGGGCAATAACTCAATCAACTAACTACTCTTATCATGCCATGAGCATCTTCAAAATAAATAGTTAAAAAAGAATTTAATGACAAAGATTGCAGCAGATTGAAAAAAATTATTTTTTGCAAAAAAATCATTATCTGTCTTTTTAAATAATTCAATTTATAGTTATAACAAACAAGCCAAAGTAGAAATTTAATTTTAACATAACATTCCTAAACACACACAACTATACACCAAAATAAAAATATTATACCTCTAAAATTAAAACTGCTAATATTATAATAGAAAAACTATAAACATGCATAAATGCTGAAACTTCTCAAGGTTCTGTTCTTGGCCACTTGTTATTTCTAATTTATATAAATAACCTATCTGAAGATATTAATATTTGTGAAAGTTATTTATTGATAAAAAATCACTTTTTTTTTAAAAGTTTTTGATATTGCCGAATAACTGAAATTATCATTTTCAGGTTGTTGGAAAATTTCATCAAATTTTTAATTTCTTAACATATTTGGAAAAAAAATTAGCCACTTTTTGGGCCTAGGCCCAGTAATTAAAAAAATAATAATAAAAACAAACAATTAGGAAAAATTTTTTAATAAAAAACTTCAGCAGAAAATTTCTCCAAAAAAAATACATAACTGTTGATAAAAAAATTGCTATTTCTAGCATGACTTTGACAATGGTAAAGTAAAAAAAACTTTCAATGAAAAATAATAAAATATGGCAAAAATTTAGAAAAATATTAACATGACGTGATTCAACATCATGACCAAATATGGTTGTGATGTTGAATGGTTGCTTGCAAAAGCTGGAAGTTGTCCGTACCATAACTATAAAATGTTTTAATTGGAATAAGGATAAACGTTATCTCATATACTATTGCACTTGATACTCAAAGTGCAGATTAAATATGTGACATATGTTAGAACAACTGAAATAAATAGAGAAGAGAGTTAAATGTGAAAAATCGATACAGGATGACGCCAAACAGTGTTAAACTTTAGTTTTTAACACAAATATGCAATTCAGCCCTTTTAATTCAACATCATAAAGCTCTTATTCAATTTAGAGTGTTTTCTGACCACTCTTGTCTGTACTTAAATATCTCATTTTATCAAAGCTTTTCAAAGCTTGATTTTCAATAAAAAATTTACCATATTTATTTTTACCCAGAATAAAAAAAATAGTTTAGATTCAATAACAAATAATAAAATTTTTTTGACATGTAACTTAAATAAATAAATTTCAATATAAATCTTAAAATTGTTTTAGACCCCAAAAAAATATTTTATAATTGAACCAAGAACGAGTCCTTAGTTTTGCAATCCTAATGAGCAGTTTAACAGTCTATAACTTTTAAGAAAAAAGATTTTAAAAATTCAATAACGGACTGATGAGATGACAAACAGGTAATGGTTAAATTCAAAGTACTCAGTAAACTTTGTCAGGAGAAACTAGAACAAGCTGATATTTTTACCAAATCAAAAGAAATATCCACAAAATAACACATTTTTATGGCCCATATATTGTTTATAGAGATTTGGTTATACATGAGTAGTAGGCAGTGATTTCATAGCATATATATTGTTTATAGAGGTTTGGCTATACATGGGTAGTAAGCAATGGTTTCAGAGAATTTTGTCAAATATTTTGGAAGTAGTATTCAAAATGGCGGTTGACTTGTACTCATACTATATTTCTTGCCCAGCAATATTTGAATTACGATATCTTAACCAGAAATTGCTAAGAAATAAAAAAATTATGAAATCTTATAACCTACCAAAAATTGTGTTTTCCTAACAACTCTCAGTTTCTTTTAAACATTAAAAAAAATGTTTGGACTAAATTTTGCATTAGGGGTCAGGGTATTATTACACTATAAAAAATAGCTAACAGTCTAAATTTATCAAAATGATATTTTTTTAACACACAAAATCCTGCCATAAAATGAAATGTAACCTTTAAAAAAAATATAAAAAGAATTCCATCAATTCAACCATATTTGACTCTTTGATGATTCTTCAAAACTTTTTTTCATATGAGTAAGTTACTTTTTATGGTCTTCTATTTTCATTGAAAAGTTTTAACAATATACCATAATCATATGACAGCTTAATGAAAAATTTCAGAAAATTCTAATGAGTGATTTCAAGCCTTACAGACAAATTGACAAACAGAAATACGTGGTTTTTTAAGAACCTGCTCAGAAGTATAAAACAGTATAAAACTAGGAGTATCCTCACCTTTTAAAATTGCATTGTTTATTTTTTTACCTTATTGTTATATTATCATAACCTATTTATCTTAAAACAGAATTACTTCTATTGTCTTACAAAAGGGTCTACTAGCTACAGAACAGAAGTCATGAAATTTATAGGCTTGTATTATAGGCTAAAGTCATTCTTATGGAAAAGAAAAACCTCAGAGATGTGTGAGTTTTGGAAGTAGCTATAATATCAATAAAAAGGGGGTGATTCAAGGAATAAAAACAAACACTTAGTGACTAATAAACTCCTGGAAATTACAATGACAAAAAAAAATCTCTGCATCTCTCTCTCAAATAAAATTAAAGATTACCAGAAATTTTTCACATTTCAGAAGAATCGAAACTTTATTTTTCGAGAAAAATGCAAAAATATCAATTTCGGATTAAATTTGATCTGTGGTATAAAAAATATTATAAAACTAATGAATTCCGAAAAAATTTGGAAATATTGAAAAATCAAATAATGAAAGACTCACAGGTAGCCATTTGAGTCAATAAAAAATAGTCTCTATAGGATGATCCTTTTACTTCACGTAAAATTTAAAAAAATTATGATGACTGTAAAGATTTCAAAGGCCTAGTGTTAGGGAATGAGGATTTTTAACAAGTGGAAATTCTGGGTATGCTCTCTTTGGTTGTTTAAACTCGTAGAAACTTAAAAATTAAAAAAAGAAATGAAAAAATTTAAATGTAATTCCAGAGATGTTATTTTTAGGCCTAAAATGACCATTGTAAATTTCTTTACAATAAAAATGTAACTGAATAAGTATCATTACTTATTAAGCAACATAATTTCATCAAAAAATGACTTCATATAAGAGTGACAAATAAAATATCTGGAGAAACAATTAAATTTTCTACAAAAATCTGAATAATCAACTAAATTAAATAATTTCTTATTAAAATAAAGGAATCATCAAACCTTTCTGGCACTTAAACAAAAACAACAACACCTTTTAGAATAGATGAGTTATTTCCATGAATAGCTTTATGAAGAATCACCATATAATAGAAGCTTAACTAAATCACCACCAGAATGATTAGACCAATAATCTTGCTTAAAAGTGTTTTACAAGTATAAAAGAAATAATTTAAAGAGATAACAAGAAGTTTTTTCACTTATGCAATACTAAAATCAAAAAGCAGATTTCTAGTACCAAAAAAAAACTCAAAGATTTAAACAAAAAAGTAGAGGCGTTAAGAGTTTTTAGACCACCTCTGTTTTGCATATTAAAAATAAGGTTTTTGTTTTGGTTTAATTCTCAAAAATAAAAAAGAATTTAATAACAGTTTGAATTAAAATGATCTTTAAAACATAATTTGTACACTGAAGGTTGAAAGTTCAGAAGCCAGTAGTTCTTAAGATATATTTAGGATAATTACCATGGATAAAAAATTATATTAATCTATAATACCTTTCCCAATCACAAAGACTTTCAAGTCCAAGTTCTTAGTATAATTTCTCACATGATGTATTAATACTTCTAATATATTTCAAGATTTCTAGAAAAAGACTGATTTTAATATAAATCGTAAATCATACCATAGTAATCTAATAAGATGAGGTCTTTATATATAAAAAATAAGTAATAACTTTTGAGAAAACAAAATAATATCTTTAAAAGAACATGGATTGCTTCACTTTTTTTAATCTAAGTGAAGTTTAAAGCTGTAACTCACTCAGGCTTATCTTGGTCAGATTAAATTGTAAATATTCGCATTCAAGCAAACTACATAATTTTTTTGCATCCCCCTCTTTTTGACAAGGATATTACAGTTACTGAAATTGCCGTCATTAGGCTAAAAAAAATCTCTGTGAATTAATTTTTTTAACTATAACTTCAAGCTATTTGTTAACTAATTAGACTATAACCCACCTCTAGAACTCCCCTTTGCCAGACTTCCCTCCTCAACATGAATGCTTTTCACCTGCAAAACATCTTTCATTGTCACCGTTACCCTCTTCAGCCAGAAAACCAATTTCTAAGACAATAAAAAGTAAGTCTGACTTTCTAAGATTAAACAGTAGCACAACAGGAAAAAAGCAATATGAGCCAAAGGAGTGATGAAACCTCGGTTGTCATGCTTTCGCTGACGTGATCCAAAAAATTAATGGCTTTCAAATAAAACATTTAAAACAGTTTTACGTTGAAACTTCATACGAAAATCTCAAACCATGTTAATAAAAGATGAAACTTGTCAAAACATTCCCACATCTTTGTTAAAATTTCGGGAATTCTCTGTTATACCAAGCCTCTGAAGGGGCTTCACTCTGATGAAATTGATCAAATGGTTTGATATTTGAAATCAATATTGATTAAGTCAATCAAGTATTTCTTTTTCAACTGCAGTGGGACAATTTAGTAACTAGAAATATACAGGTTCTTTTCAAAAAAAACTGGCAAAAGTTTTTTTACTTGGCAAATTTCTGTGCAATCCCTACCTAAAAACTGTTTACGATTCGCAATACCCCAACAAAACTTGAAAAAAATCAAAATATTAAGTTATTAGTCATTTTCAGGCCAAAAAAAAGAAATACTGATAAGATTTTCAATAAAATTTTAAGCCTAAAATGACCTTGACAAGAATTTTTGGAAGGTAGCCATTTGAGGTCAAATGTTGAGGTGCTCTCAACATTTCATAAAAAATTTTTAAAAAAATGTAATTTTCTAACCAAAGAATGGAAATTCTAGGGAAGAGACACATAAGACGAACAATTTCTTCCATGGTCTTTTAACTTCAAGCAAAATTAAAATAAGCAATGAGAAGATTTTGATAAATTTCAAAAATGTTGATTTTAGGTACAAAAATCACCTTATTTTAGGTCCTGGGGACTAGGCTCATTTCTAAAGTTCTAGTTTGATTTTCTGGATTTTCAAAGGAAATATAGCAATAAATTTTTTTTCTCTCATTAGTTCTTGTTTTAAGTGACAGGAAGAAACTAAAAATGGTCATTTTAAAAATTTTTGTTTGATTTTCTGGATAACCACATGACATTGAAGTATTACAAAGAATTTTGGGAAAAAATTCTTCGAATTTGTTTTTATCCAATTATTTATCATAATTGTCCAGTGTACGTATCAAACTTGAACTCAAAGTTATTATTTTGGTCTGTCAAGCAGCAACGAAAACAAAATCCTGACTTTAAAAAACAAGATAACTTCCCCACTGGTGCTGGATAAGAAATTAATTCTTGACATAACAGACCTAATCATTATCAACTTCCACTATCAAACTGTTTGCTTAATAGAATTGAAGTCAAACCACCTTAGAGATGAGACCCAATGATAATGATAAATTTTTGTTAAAATTTGATCCATATATTGCACACTTTATAAAATAATAATGTAAATCCCTTAATTTCTTTTCAAAATTGTAATTATATTTAACTAGATAATAATAATACGTCCAATTTATGATATCACACAAGTGGTTTTTGGACAACAAAATAACAACAATCATAAACTGTCTTCATCATCGAACGAGAATCTTGGACATAAGTAGTTTTTAAGCACGTTTCCTCTTTTATAAATTTAAACTTTCCTTCAATAACCCCCTTGAGCTCTTCATATGTTAATTCAACTGATATTTCTCCAAGTGTATCTGAGAAATGGTATAACAATGGTCCAAAGTTAATCCAATACCCACCAGGTTTGAGAATTTCATAAACTTTCTCCACATATGATATAGGATTGTGAGATGTGTCAAGAAAAAAACACATGACACAACAATCTACCTTAGACTGGGCATCGTAAACTTGCAAAAAATCACCAGCAGTCATTGAATAGTTCAACTCCTCTTGAAGTGATGCTGGTGAAATATCAGGAATTTTCACCTCACGTAATTGGTCACTGTTGGAAAAAACATTACTTGTATTGTGCAACCAAGGATAATAAATAATACTATCTGGCATAACACATGCATTTAGCATGAAATTAGACGCAAACAACATATACATACTGAACTCGTTGCCTTGGCAGTTAAATCCTTGCCTTGCAATATCAAACACAATTCTTCCAAGACCAGATCCTGGTACGACAACAAACACATCTGATTTATCTTTATGAGGATATAAATTTATCAATTCTTTCAATATTATCTTGTAACTTTGATCCCGCTCAGCCTTGCCTTCACTAGACCAATCTCTAACAATCTGTTTGAGTGTGGTACGCACACGACATATATCTTGTACTGATAAAGGTTTATAGCTGAGTATTTTATCTGTATTACCAAGGTTAGAATTGCAAAACAAATTTTTTGAAAATTTTATTATTTCAGATATGAGATGATAATTTTTATCTATAGCATGTCGCGATTCTAACAACCTGTGTTTAAGAGTAGGTATTAATTCTTTGTGCTGTTTGGATAGAGAATTGAATGACCTTTGCTTTCTTTCCAACTGCTGCAAAGATGATGTGTGGTAGTAAAGAAATGCATCTCTAACATGCTGAAGATGTTCTTCTTCTAAAATTTCATCATATTCTTTATTACTTTCAATGTTTTCAGTCATCTTTCGTTTCTACCTAAATACTGAAAATATCAACAGCATGCTGTAAAAGTCACTTCAGGTACCTATTGTTTAGAAAAATAAAACAATTTTTACATTTTATAAGACATGTTTCATGATCAATCCACATTTTCAACAAAGCGAAGGTTAATGGCTTTACATTTGTATTTTTATATAATTACCTATTAAATATAAATATTAAATAAATTAAATATAATTAAATTAATAATATAAAATATAATTAAACAATATATGATTAAATTATAAATCATAAGGAAATGGATAAAAGGATAATTAGAACTAACTAATTATTATAATCAATTTATGGTTGTCTGGCGGAGCGGATAAGGCATTGGTCTCCAGACCCTAGAGCTGTGGGTTCGAACCTACCTCAGAACCAATGATTTTCTTTACATTAAGCTCAAATGGGAGCTCTAAGTACAAGTTCTGCTTTCTTCCATATTATATGTAAACCCACCCTGTTTAGCTCTTTTTCCATTTATCTATTTTCTTAATTTTAATTTTTTTCCTTATTGAAAAAGCTAAAATAGAGATATTATCTAGGAATAAATCAGAGTTGAGACTGAATTTTGAAATAAAGACCTTTACCTCATATTTAGCCGAACGAGATCTGTTTTATATAACCAAACCAAACCTTTACCTCATATTTAGCTAAACAAGGTCTATCTTATATAACCAAACCAGCCCTTTACCTCATATTTAGCTAAACAAGGTCTATTTTATATAACCAAATCAGACCTTTAACTCATATTTAGGTGAATGAGATCTCATATAGCCAAAATTTTGACAAGAGTTTTTCTTCAAGAAAAAAAATTTTAACCTTTCTATAAAGAGAACTCAAGCAAATAAAATTTGAAATTAAACCCTCTGGCATTTTCCTGACTTAATTTTCCTTGAAAATTCCATGTCAAACTCTATTATTCCAGGTACTCCAAGGTCAGTGGAAATACCGAAATATTTTAGCAAATGACCAGGGGCAGAAAAATAGAAGGTTTTTGAAATACTAATGTAATGTATTGATTTAATGAAAATTATATTTTTATGAATGCCCATGAGCTAGAAAAAGGTAATAACTACGAGCCTGGGGTCAGGAAATTGAAGACTGAAAAAAATTAAATATAAAGTTGAAAAACTGGAAGTTTCCAAATTGGGTGACGGTGACAGGTAAATTTGAACAAGACATGATATATAAATAAAGAAGGAAAGAATCATTTTGAAATTTATCTGTCACCATCAACAATTACACAATTATATTTCTTTCAAAAAATATCATCTATATTATTCTGATAGTCCTAAAGTTTACCTGGTCTTTATAGAAAAAAAAAACTTCCCAGTAAATTTTCTATTTTTGCATGCCATGCGTGTCAAATCATGTCTCTAAAATACATTAGCAAACTTATAGAAGTACCAATTTAAAACTAAAAATTTAAATTTGAACACACATATATTTTTCATCACAGGTTTGTATCCACATTGAGTGATGCTCGTAATAGTGCATGGAATTTATCAACTTGAAATTTAATAACTTGATATCATTCACGACTCTAAATAATACAAAATTATCTTAACAGTCAACCTTTTAATCAGGTTCTCACCATAAACTTGTAATCTAGTAATCTCTGAATATGAAAAATTATTTATGTATATATATCATACCACCCGCTGAAGACATATTTTTAGGGCCATCAGTGTATTTGCCCATATATATATATATATATATATATATATATCATTTTAATGACAAAAACTTAAAAATATTTATAGTTGAATTGTTTGAAATTTTCCTGAGAGTGGTAATTAATTAGTCAATTTTTTTCGCATTAAATAATTTGTAAATCTATTTATTGTATATAAGAAAAATTATGAAAGAACTCTATTAAAAAGCTATTGCAGACCCAAATCTGTTGGCTAAACTAATTGCAAATATTTTGCTACTCCCAGCAACTATCACCATGTTGTATGGGGCTTCAGGAACATTCCGCTGAAAGTTGTTGATTAAATAGAAATAATTCTGCCATGTGGTTTGTTGCCAGGTAACACATCCAAACAATAACATCAGCTTGGCCTATTAATAATCAACCTGTGTCTTATCCTATTCATAGGCTCTCACTAAATCGATCTGTTGTCTACCGCACTGTCAAGGATTTATGGAAAGTGTAACTTACTTTATATATTTTTTTCTGGCAAATATTCTGTTTCAGGAGGATTTTCATACTAGAAGTAGAATATATGTTTACTTTTGATTCATTATTTGTTATGTTAAAGTACTGTGATGGTAATCTTCTCCAGGTCTAAATATTTCCCAAAACTATATGTGTGGCAGGCTTTTGAACAGGTCAATGACGTAATTGAACGAAGTTATTCAGCAAGCAACAACACAAAATGTCAGTAGGCACAAAGTGAGTGCAAAATCAATGTCAGAAAATCAGTGTCGGAAATGCCAGAATTATTTCTAAGCTGAACCACGATAAAATCCCAAAAGTGTTTAAATTAAAAGTTCAGAAAAAGTATTCAACAGGGCAGATAGATTCCATCAAAAAAACAGGAGCTAAACAATTATACTTGCTTTTATATTGATAACTTCTACAGCAAATATTCAGCTCTTTGAATTATAAAAAACATTTTAGCTGGGTATAAATGGCAAAATCATGATTCATAATTATATATCATGCTAGCCCCCTTAATTATGTGCAGCATATGTGCAAATTTAAACAAATCTTTTAAAACAGGAATTTTGAAATATTCAGGCTGTCCATAAAAAATACCTTTGCTTGTCGTTTTCCGACCGACTCAAGTAAAAACTCTTATCAAAAAAATTTTAATTCGGAATTGAGAAAATTAACTTTATTTTGCGTTAAACCTTCCGAGTCCCGACTCCAAATTGAAAAAAGCCGAGTTGTCGGATTGATAATTACTATATACAAACAAAATGGTGACTTACTAAACTTAAAAATAAATGCTAGAAAATTAGCATATGGAAAAAAAAATGGATTTCCGTCGCATGTGAACCATTTGATAGACTAAAATGAGAGATTTAGAAATATTTTTTTCTGCAAAAATAAATATTTGCCAACCGACTTTTACTACGATTGGAAAACGGCAAACAAATGTATTTCTAAGGACAGTCTCAAAACAGAGTTTTAAAGTGATGAAGATTACCAACATATCAATTTTAAAGCATATATAAAATTTAATTCTTTTTTATGTCAATATTGCTAATTTTTGGTGACAGTGCTGCAGAATCAAAAAATTAATTTATCAGGCTAGATTTTAACATTAAAACTTTTTCTTATGGGTTAAAGAATATCATTTTTATGTTTATTAGGCCTAAAATAATTTAAAAATTTGGCCGAGCCATTTTGAATTTTTACAGCTAAAATACTGTAATCTGACTTTCATCTTGACTTCTCCTGAAAAATTTTATTGCCACCCTAAAAATTTTCTAACAATACTAACAGTTATCAATATAAGCTTTTGGACAAAAAAATAGGTTGTTTTGTAGACTTGTCCAAGTTACCCTATAATCTTAGCAGAATCAATGAATTAGTTTATCAAAAAAAATATGAAAAATTGTAATTCTAAAGTCTAAAACTGGCAGATAGTGTTCAGCAAATGACAAAGGTAAGTTTTAGCAATTTTAGTATGCATGCTGTAACTTATACTTATCTATGTTAGTATGCATGTTATAACTCATAAGATTTAAAAAGAAAATAACATGTAAAAGTCTTGAAAAAATTTCAGAATCATCTACATATTTCAATTGAAGAAAAACCAGCAAGAATCATTTTTTTTTTAAATTTAATACAGAATTGCTATATTTCTACTTAAATTAGACATGAAAATTTTAGAAAAATTATGTGTATAATTTTTTTTACCAAAATTTCACATATATCGATACATATCAAAAGTGGACCTCACAACTTCACTTTGTTTTTCAAGAATATATCACAGTTTTGCTGTTTTAGATAATTTATTTTCTTTGCTTTACGCTACATAAAGTCTTTTTACAAAAATATAATTTATCAAGGTTCTAACTATTGTTAAATCTTTATTAGAATTCTTCTATAAACTTTCCAAATTCCTTGGGTAATAAGGTTAGCAGTCTCTGAATTTGGACCATCTATTGACTTTAACCGTTGCCAACATAAATGCTGGTTTTTTGTATCAACACATCGCCTCCTCAATATAGATAAAAACCATATATCAAAACATCATTCACTATCATCATCATCACTTTCTTCGATTATTTTTCTTCCAGTCTTTTTCTTTTTTGCGAGTTCTTCTCTTTTACGTTTGAGCTCTTCATCATAATTATCGTCATCGTCATCACTCTCAATATCTAGTTTAGCATTTTGCAACTTATCTTCCCCTTCACTATCGGAACTGTAGATATCTTCAATCCGTTTTCGATCTAAAATCATTGAAAGCTCATTTTAAATGTTCTAACAACTTTAGTGAAATTAGTATTATTACTTCCTTTTTCCTTTAATAAAAATAGAGAAAATAAGATATAATTATATGCTAATATATATGCAATAGCGCATCATTGTATAAAAGAAGCGAATCGTAGATGGTCTCTCACTTTATCAAAGAGTACCATCTGGCAATTTATTTTTATAGTTTATTAAGTTATATCTGTTTTAAATTGAAAAAAATTGTAAGGGAAAATTTATGAGAGATAACTTAACACTAATGCTGATACCATCCTCACCTTGCCTACAATCAGAAATAAAGTTAAACAATTATAATAGTTGTAAAATTTTCTTTCACAAGGGAAATAGCGTCGACCATGGGAGTGCAGCATGCCTAGAGAAACTACGTGGTTCTGTTGAGAATCACCAGCCATAAGGTTTATTGGCTATAACTATTATTTTTATTTTTGGGGAATTGAATTCATAAAATAACCTTTGATTTTTCATTTCCCACATTCGAGCCTTAAGGTCATATTCCCTCTATGAAAATGTTGGAGATTATATTCGATCGCTGATCCACTAAGTGGCTGATTCTGATAATTGTTACTCTAGGTTTATATGGTACTAACAACAACCGTAGTAGACTGACCCTCATATTTGTCAAGCAATATGACTTTTTTTTTCTCGATAGATTACTTAAGAGGAAATATTAAGGTAGTTATTCAATTCAACACACCGTAACTTCCTTCCCACACACATCATCATGCACAGCATTCTTACAATCTTATAATTTGTGGCAGTTATTTTTTTAAGGGCCTCAACTCAACATCTTTTTCCACAAACACACTAGAATTCTAGTAAGGTTATCACACCTTTCTTTTCTTTCAGTTCTCTTTAGGTGATTATTTCACTGGTATGCCATCTATATACAAAAGTAATTATATACTAAAGCACCATCTTGCAACTTATTTGTTTAGTTTATTAAGTTGTAATAATTGTTTTAAAGTCGATTTTATCAGAAATAACATATAACTAATGTTGGACTAGTTGAACTAATGTTGTAGTCTTTTTCTTAGAGAAGTGAAAAATTTTCTAAATTCTAAATAATCTGATTGGAATAATCATGGTCAGCATACCATTAATGCTTACATACTGGTTACAGTTTCAGATATATTGAGTGATATTTTCTTACACTTGAACCATAGTCCGATCCGTTAAGGCCTCATTCATATTATGATTAATCTATAAGCGAATAAGCTATAAAACCTTAATGTAACACTACACATGAGAGCCTGTATACAAATCCAAATTATAATATCATTCATCACTAAATGAAATATAAACAGAACAAAAAATAAGATGTAAGATAAACAAACACTTTAATGATTAATGGACTCCAGGACAACCTATTTCATGAGAAATCTAGAAACCTAACAAAACTATAATTTATGCTTTTATAATGAATAAATAAATACTTAATTCCTCAAACACATCAATAAGCATATTTCTATCATAACAGCAATTATAGAAAAATAACCAATAAAAATAGTTTGAATGCTAGGAAAAGTTAAGTCAAAATATACAATGGATTGATATTCACATTCTCAGTCAATCTTTGCTCCAGATTCCAATAACCAAAGTGAAATATTCTATTATTAAGAAATTCATGTTCAGAATCTAAATCCGCTATGTATTTGATAAGGACTAATAATATCTTTTAAGATTGTAAAAAATTTCACTTTTCTTTCAAAACTTAAAAAATTATGAACGATAAAATTTCATAAATGTTGTTTTGAGGCTGAAAATGACAATGTTTCTGGTCCTGGAGGCCAGACTCAACAACAATTTAAAAACCAAAAAATTGCAAAACTAATCATAAATAAAATGCTTTTAAAAAATATTGAAGTATTGAAGATATATTATCACTTTATATATTTCTGTTTAATTTGGGAAATACTTTGTAAAAATATTCATTAGGAAGATGGCTTGAAAAATTATTGAGAAAACCTGATTTGAATCCTGTAAACATAACATCACCTTACAAAAACATTCAAGAAAAATAATTTGCAATTATTGAGAAAAAAATACCTGTAAGACTTTTCTTATATTTGTTTTTAATCGAAGCTATGCTTTCTTCAAATTCATCTTCATCTTCCATATCCTGTTCCAAATAATTTGCAGAAAGACCTTTAGCATGGCTTTTTTCACGACTTCTACGTTGAGCACTTTCTCTCCGACTCGCTGTGCGCATGCGCTCATCTTCTCTCTATAAAAAAATAAAACCTTTCAATACAATACTTTATGGAATCAATTTCAATTGTCAAAAAATATATAAGCAAACAAAATTGTGACAAAGTTTAAAATGTTTTAAAGATTTAACACACACAAACCATTTTTGGTTCTGATTTTCCCCACTTGAACCTTATTTTTGGCAAACAAGAATTTTCAGTAAAACTTGTATAAGCCTTTAACTTCATTTAAAGTTAGAAAAACCAAATGAACAGATCTGCTAGAAAAAAACCTTTTTATGGCCCTGTTTGGGGCTAAAAATAAATTTTTCAGAAAAACCTGGTTTTGCCACTTTATAGCCCTTATGGGCATATTCATGACACTCTCCGAAAATTAAGGGCATAATAAAAGGTGCACATACAGGTGGTTAACAGTCTAGTCAAGAAAGCCAAAATTTGCCCCTAAACTCTAAAAATGTATGAAATGTTTTTAAAAAACTTTCAGCTTGGTAATAAATATTGGAATTTATATATTATATAATATTTATTTATATATAACAGCCAAAAATTTTTTGCTGATATTATACTCTTATTAGAAAGCTAGAGCAAATTAAATTAAGTGAGCTCAAGATAAACTTTGAACTTTCGGTTTGGTGAACCATTCCATGAAATTTAAACTTTTGCCAATGGAAAAAATAGCCAATACAATGTATTCTAATAACACTGAACAAGATATTAATAAAGAAACCTCTATAAATAAAACAGAGATGTATATTTATTTGAACAATAATAAAAAGAGGCTTTTTACATGTTTTTTTCTGCGAATAAAACTTGACTTTTCATCGGGAGAGATTTTGAGTGGTAGCCCCTCCTGCTGTTCTTTTCCTAAGTACAGAGAAAAATAAAACTAGAACTGTTCCTGATATGTGGAGAAAGTTGAAAGAAGGAGACTTATTTCTATTAAAAAACTGTCCCATTCGATGAAATCACTGGTTTTCAGTTTGATAATTATCTTTAAATTGCTATATTTCAGAAATAATTTAATGATTTGGGGTTGAAGTCTAGAAATTTCAAATTCTTCTTAAATTTTACAAACTATTTTTTTGTTAATATATATTATGAATACTTGTATAAAGACAAGTAAATGACTTTTGAACTTTTTGAACTTTTTGTAATTTTTCTATCATTAAGATTTGACATTTTAAAACTGCCGGCACCTTTGCGAGTTAGTTGTTAAAACTATGCTTAGAGTTTGAAAACTCTCTTGTTCCCTTTAACTATTAATCTTGGTAATGCTTTTGGAACAATTTCTTGAATTTTTTTTAATATAGAAAACTTTTGCTTTTTAGTGTTTTGTTTTTTAAAATGAAAAAAGAAGCACTGACAATCTAGAAAGGCAGTACAAACTTGATTAACACTTAAAAAGGGCACCTTTTCAAACCATTTACTTATACAACTTATTTTAAACCAAGAGAGCAAGCACTTTTCTAGCCTAATTTAAGAAGTGTATAATCAAACTAATGGAACCTAAAAAATTGTAAATCAATAGCGGATATTATATATAAATCGCTGGTAGCTGTTGATACAGAATCCTCAGACAGAAGCTCAGTATTTTTATAATAAAGATAATGTTATACAAAAAAAGAAATTTATCTAAATTGACAATTGCTTTGAATTTTCAACTAAACTCACCTTTATCAATGACTGCCTTTGAGATTCAGGATCGAGGTCTGTAGCAGGCATCATTTTGATCTTTTGAGCTTTAGACATACGGTCTGCAATTGATCTGGTCATCTTCTTGTGAGTTTGACTTGATGTTGAATGCGGACGAAAAGTAAGTTTGTTCTTAAACACAGCTTGTGCTTGAAGACCGGTACCCTTTAGAAAATATATACATATAAACATAGCTTTATTATAGAAAACTATTCCCCTTTAAATATGTACAAACAAATTATCTAATAAATTCTCCTATTCTTTCTAACAACTCCTTTTTTTTGGCATTAAATTGACAGAAAAATCATGATTAACCTATATCTCTATATGCTATTTCACATTGTAATTTGGCTTTAAACTTTCCACACTGAATATAGCTTTCAACATAAAAAAAATATAAAATTCAGTCAAAAAATGAAAAAATTATTAGTTTTAGTACGGCAATAAATCATAAAAAATTTTTATTTTTTATTTAGCTTTTATTTTTTCATTAAAATTACCTTAGCATTTATGTCGTCGCCGATATAAATATACTAAATGCCTTATGTTATCTATTTACTACACTAAATTTACTTAGTATTACCTTAGTATTACCTTAGTATTTATGTGTTACCGATAGCTATACTAAATGCCTTATGTTATCTATTTACTACATTAAATCTCAAGAATTTAACTATGATCACATATATTAAAGATAAAAATAAAACTCAGGAAAAAACCGTAAACCATGCTGTCTGCATATATTCAGATTAGATATGGTTGACAATACACAAACAGAAACGACTCACAGTAGAGTTTTAAAGTTAAGACTTAACTGAGTAACTAAAAATAACTAAAGTTAGTTGGTCAATTAATAAAGTTACTGAAAGAGTGATTGATAAGCTACTTAGAGAAAAAAATTGAAATATTGTAAGCATTGGGTACATAATAAAAACAGTGGTATTGTTGGAAGGTTAAAAATTGTTGGAATGCAAGCGCTGCAAAGGTGAGATTATAGACAATGCAGCATTTCCAGTTTCAGTCAAGTTAAAACAGTGGCTCTTTAGAGATAGTTGATAATTTCTGTTACTTGAGTAATATGTTGGGTAATGAATGGGAATACCAAAAGGAGCATTATATTTAGGGAAAGTAAGTACTACTTGGGGAAGATTTAGATAGTTTCTTCCTCTGCAAACTAGTAATTTTGTTGATTTAGGTTACAGGTAGGCTGTATTAAACTTGTGTCTGAAATGTTATGGTATATCGAAGTAAGAAACGCATGAAGATCTTGATCTCATAAAAAGGAATGACATTAGAACGGTTAGGTGAATGTGCAACACCATCCTAAAGAGACAGAAAAAGTTCTGATGAGTTAAGAAGCACGCTAGGTATTCGTAGCATCAAAGATGATGCTCATGTCATTAGATTGAGCTGGTTGGGACACTTGGAGAGAATGAAAGAGGCATGGTAGTTCCAGTAGCAAAATCTTAACATGCTATTTGCCTTATTAGTTGTTCTTGATTTCATGCAAAAAATTAGAAAAAAAGAAAGAAGGGATATTAAAATCTAGCATGGACGGATAGAAGAATAACACTGAATTCACTGAATGGGTCCAAAAATAGGAATTAATTACAAATTACAAAAACTATAAAGCAATATAAAGTAATTTACATACTTGTTGAACAAATAGATGATTTTGCTCACCAGTTACTGGCATTTTGAATACATCAAACACTTCATTACCAAGATGCATAGATAATGAGCCATCAGACCAGCGCACCATGCGACAATTGCTTTCTTTAACTTCGTTCCCTTCCTTATCTTTAGCGTAACGCCAACGAATAGTGTTTTCAACCTGATTACAAATCATAAATATCAGCTTTTCTAACACTAACTTATAACTAAATATATTGGAAAATAAATTCATAACTGAAAGATAAACAAAATATGGATGGCCAATAGTCTTAGGATTATCTGACAAATTCTCATATATAATTAAATATATATTTAT
>JAUZNK010090335.1:0-12540 GCA_035046665.1 Euphysa ruthae | reverse complement strand
GAAAGATTGGTTGAAAGATTTCCAAAAAATATTTTAAAACTATTAGCAATTTGAAGATGATCAAAAACAAACTTATTGGCTTGTTTTAAACAAAAATTGGATTGTCAAAATGGCTTTTTTGATTTTGTAACTGCTATTTCTTTCAAAGTTTTCCAAAGATTTTTAGGTTTACCTATACTTTCATTATTTGTAAAAAAATCTCTTTTTTTCTATTAATAGTTCCAAGAGCATCATTTTTAGCTCTGTTAAATAGTTAAATAGCATGCATCAGTTTTTGCCTTTTTAAATTGCTTATACAATTTATGTCTTATAGCTATTTTTTTATTTCAATTGTTTTTGCGTGGTATTCTAAAACCTAACCTAGGTTTGTGGTAAAATTTGAAATTTAGCAGAGTTTTTGTAAAAACAATCAGTAAGTTTTGATATCTATCACTAGGTGCGTACTTTTGAAAAACTGTATGATCTGTGACAAATTTTCATGAGTTCAAAATTCGACAAATAAATCTTCGCCGAATAAGAACAGTATGAACTAAAAGAAGATTACTTACCATAAATATCTCAGGTGCTCCGTCATTTTTTATTTGGTGATTATTTCTTAATATTCACACAAACGTGGTCGTGATACACTCTATAGTGTACTTAAACTTATGTGGTGTTTATTTCTCACTATCGATTCATGCGTATATGTAATACATTTAAAAATTCTAATTCTTCGGCAACATAAATGAAAATTTTCAATCAGCCTATATACTTCAACATAGCCTTGCGATGGTATAGTTCAAAAGTATAGAATTCAATCCGCTTATTTATTTAGGAAGCTCAAAATTTCTTTCCAGCAAAATTATTTAAGCTTTCGCAAGGATTGATAAAGATTATGATTATCAAAGTAATAGATTCTTGATAGATAAAGATATATTATGATATGGTAGTTAGGATATCATCGAAGTTATAAATATATTTAGATAACACGTATGGAAAGTTTTCCCATTTTCAATAACCAAAACGTAAAAACCATTGGTGGAGATCACCACTGCCAAATTTTGAAATTTTACTAGGCTTAGTCAAAGTATTTTAACTGTAAGTTCTACCTTTTTCATAAATGATTTAATTATCTTGATTTCAAGAGTCATACTTAAGAAAGTTATAAATTTCAGGAAATTGGTCAAATTTTTTTAGTAGCAAATCTTTATTTACCATTGGTTCTTAAGTATTAATGCATTAAGGTAGTATTGATTATATAGAAATGTCAGACATGTTACTCATATGCCAAATTATATTATTTCCAGACCCTTAATTACGGCAAGTGTTTTTTTATTACGTCTTTTTTTGTCTGAAATTTTTAAAGAATAAAGTAAAAAAGACAAAGAAAAAACGTAATAACGCTTAGAGTTTTCCACATTAGTTTATGGGGTAGACATTCTCCAATTCATAGTGAAAATTTTTGAAATATGCACTCAGTTTTTGTTGGATCCCGCAAAAACCCCTCATGATTACTCCATCCAAGCTTGCTATTGGAAAGTTAATTTATGTTTCGCTAAATTTAACGTACTCGATTGGTTTCTAAAATCTATTTAAAAGTTTTTTTCTGGCAAAATCATTCACCTTCTTTGAATATCCTTAATAATTATCAATCAAAAGCTGAAAATTTCTTTCCTTTAATACAAAGCAATAAATAAAAAAAATTTAACTTTTTGTGTTAAATTGGAGCATATCATTTTTCATTAACTTAAGCGTCGCATTTTATTCATAATTTCAAAGAGAAGTTTAGGTGACTCGTAGTTTTTTATAATACGCAACATATATTTTATTGGCAGAAACGTTTTTATAAAGATGGATGATTTCGAAACAAATAAAACAGAGAGAGTGAATAAATTTTAACTAGCTTTTCACTTATCGACCACAGGACACAATCAAAATATTCTTATTCAGACATCATAAATGACCCAGAAACGGCAATTTAGAAAATCATCTAACTTCTCTGCGTAAATAATACACCTGTCCGCCCCATGCAGTCTTTATCTCTATATCTGTTTCCAACTCTACACAAAGATACATATTCCAACGTCGTTTCTTGAGTGGAAATGACAGAAATTTTTGAACTAGAAAATATTCCTGGTAGACAATTACGAATAATTGCGAGATGATGATTTTTTTGTTTAAAGACAATTTGGTTTTTTTTTTTTTCAAAACTATTTTTTTTTTCCTTTTTTTTTTTTTTTTTCCCTTTTTTTTTATATCAAAGTGCCATTTAAAAATATCATCTCAAGAGTGATTAGTAATCTTTCTTTATAAGTGATTGGTAGAAACACGCTGGTAGATGTTTATTTACGGATCCGAAATCTATGAAATAACGATTTGTGTTACGAGACAGAAATTTGTGTTACGAGACAGAAATTTAGTGGCACGGATTCACATAAAAAGATGTTTTCACAGATTTTTTAGGCGCCATCTAACTTTGAGGGTTAAAAGTAATTAGCAGAGTTTAGATATAGCATGTTTGTTACCATCCTTTTGTAATGTGAAGAGGTGTGAGCGGTAGCTTTATTTTCGGTATATTCGAAAAGTCTATTCACCACAATTTTTATTTTTTTCTGAATTTAGCTCCTATCTTGACGCTTTTTGCATTTTTTGTAAGAGTTTCTCTATAAAATTGATGCACTTACAGCATAATATAAAGGACAACTGTTTTACACAACTATAAACAATAAATATATACCAATGATAACGTAGAACGTCGTGTTGCTCCATTTTTCAACTCTTTTATTTTAACGTACCCCACGAAAGAATAATATATGCCCCAAGCACCACAGGATAATAATGTATGATATATTCAATTTCTGAATCAAAATCAGAGTTTAGCTCTTCAAACAACAAAGTCTTATTCTTGTAGTTCCGGCAATGAATAGACAATGGTAACAAAAAAAGAAGATATATTTATTAGATGGGATATGTTATAAATTACTATCTTAAAATTCAAAACACAAAGAAATACCGCATAAATACTTACTTGCAAAAAAAAATAGTTCAAATTTGATAGAATATGACTCTGATATAATTTCATGTAAACACCATTAATTTTTAATTAAAAATACTTCGCAAAGTTATAAAGTTATAAGACTAGATAAGGGAGAAATTGAACCTCCAACTCAAGAGTCTGAACTGAAATTTACGTCGCTTGAGATTCAGCAAAATCTCTTGCTTACACGGTTCCCCAACCACGGAATTACCGTTTTGATTGACAGAATTATCAAAAGACTTAAGGTGGTACACCAGTAAATAAACTAAATTCTTTCAACAAAGCTTTTTATTGGTTCTAATGATTAAATATGATACTATACATTATAATTTAGACCAACTTTTTTTCCTGTATAATTTTTTCATAATGGCGGGAAAGTAAGGTAAAACGATCGCTACAATTTCTTAACATGACAAACGGAGTATGGCTGTGATATATCACCTGAAACTTCACAAAGTAATTCTATAACCTATTTTAATCTACTTGACCGACTAAGTTTCAAAAATCTTTTAAATTGAATAAATTACAACATTTTAATTACTAGAGAAAGTTCTTAATAGAAACCCTGGGCAAAACTTTCTGTTTAATATGGTTTTTATCTAACCTGTATCTAACCTGTAACGATAAAATATATTGATTATTTAACGGAAGAACCATGATCCTGAAACCATGTTTTTTTGTTTTCGTTTTTTTTTTGTTTTTTTCTTTTTTATCTTTTTTGCATAGCCATCAAAATTTCTAAACATAATCATATAAACTTATTTGATAATTACACGTAGCCAAGCATAGTCATGCTTAGTTGTACATAATTTTTTTTCCAATCCTGTATTTTAATCAAGCTTATTAAAGAAGACATGTTTAGTTATGTATAATCATGTCTTTAATCATGTATTATCATGTATAATGTTAAATTTAGTAAGGAAAAGAAAAGAAATATTGAGTTACTTGTTCACTTGTTTGATAAGAGAAATTCTTATAAAACTTATCATTACAGTCATCAACTTTAAAGAACAAACTCCATAAAGAAAATTGTTGAATGTGGCAAAGAACTCCATGGTAAAATATTGTTGAACTAACATAAAGAGTTATCATTGTTCAAGACAATTCTGAGTACGAAGTTGAAAGTGAGATCTAGGAAATAAATGAAAATAAATTTAGATGGCTAGGCGAATCATGAAAATCTAGTAATGCAACGTAGTCTAATATGAAGTGAAGTTAGTTTTTCCTTTGCAGAAGTTTAATCAGTGATGGAGCACAAACTCATGTAATATACATATTAAAATGAGCTGAAGAAGATGAGTACATGGATTTTTCGAAAATGCTAGATTATGATTTATGATTAACGAAATTTTTATTATATCAAAGAGGAAAAAGAAGCCTTTTCCCCCAATTAATAGTCCTTCTCTTTATTGCAAAAAACCATTTAGTATTTTCCACGTCTTAAGTCCCATTGTATCTTCCCAGTTTATATAAATTATTTTGCCTTTTTATGTCATTATATATTTTCCTTGTTGATGCAAGAAAAAACACTTTTGTTTTATTTATTAACCGTAATGGAGACTCATTAAAAAACCTTATTAAAACCAACAGCCAATATCACTATCACTATCTTATTAAAAGTTTTTGGAAAAATTCTTTTGAATAGCTTGTATGGTTATCTTTAAATTAATCACATTTTCCAAAAAAACAATATCGGTTCAGAAATCATGATTTGATTCTCAGTTGATTAAATATTTTTCTTGATATTTTAAAGGTGTTTGGTTAATTCTGATATGTGGGTCTACTTCATAAACTAAAATGTCATAGTATTGATCGAAAGTTCCTACAGTCATTTAGAAATTACTTGCCCAAATGCCATCAGAGGGTTATTTTAATGGCAAAAATTCTAGAAGACTGAATATTACTGCTGGAATGCCTCAACGTTCAGGTCAGGGTGCATTGCTACTTCTAATCTATATAAATTACCTTTATAAAAATATTGAATCTATTTGTAAGAAACTTGCTGACAATACTTCTTTCTTTTCAGAAGTTTCTGACATAAATCAGTCGGTAACTAATTAAATAGAGAATATAGACCCATCAAAACTTTTCTTCAATAAAAAACCTGTCAAACATGTAAATGAACAAAGATATTTTGTTTTAAATCTTGGCAAAAAAAAACTGAATTTTCAGGACTTAAAAATAAAAACCAAAAGTAATAACAGAAACCATTTTTATTTTACGTTCCGGTTTGATGAAACCACCAATGCACAGGTGAAATACAACATGATGTGTATGATACATGCAATTTAAAATATTTTAAAAAATAAAGACTTTATTAAGGAGTATTGTCTGTTAGCAGATGTACTGCAGAAAATCTTTGCCATCTTTATGTTAAATAAAATCAAACTAAGGCCAGAATCTATGCTTAGTCTTTATGGCCAGTCTCGGTGTTCATGTATTATTCCAGAAAAAAAAGCCTTAGTCTCAGAAAAAATTGATTTAGAAGAATTTGCAGTTGAATTATACAGCATTCTGAAAAAAAAAAAAAAAAAAAATCAAGAAAAAATTAATGCAGTAAACTCTATTGAGATATAAATGTATGCTTAGCAACATATCTTTTCGATGGATGAGCATCCAATATATTTTGGATTATGAAGCGGTTTCATTACTTAAAACTACCTACCTTTACAGATAAGATAAAGCGGTAAAACCATCATGGAATTATCTTAAGGATTTACCCACTTAAAAAAAAAGCTCTAAAAACAATGAGTTAGTTGCTATAGCATACTCATATTCTTATTGTGCGTGATTTGAGAAACTTAACAGATGATTTACAATCAAAACAGCCAGCGGTGACTTTTTTTTACAGATTCCATCACTGTTTAAAGTCTTGATTTCAAAATTTTGTTTTAGATGATGTGATTCTCAAAGTTTCAAAACCACTGAAACTTACATCAAAGCAAATAGCATTTAGCTTTAATGATTCGAATGCTCATAAGGAAATTATTTAAGCCAGCGCTGCTGCTTACAAAGCAGTTATACACTCGGCTAGATTCTGTTGCAAGAGAGCATGGTAACAAATTTTTGAAAAGTTGTTTGAAAAAGGTTTTCATGATTTTTTTTTTAATATTAAGCAGAAAGTTGGATTTCTTGAGATTACTGGTAGGAAATAAAACCTCTCTGCGTGTCAACAGTGATAAAACACACGCAAAAAGTTTTTTTATTCTAAATTATTAACTTTAACTCCTAGATTTTTAGTAGGGGGAGGGAAATTGGAATAAGCAAGAAAACCTTTGATGAGAAACTTCCAAAAAACTAATTGCCAGAGATCATTATTGAAGACTCTAAAGTGGAAATCCATTTTAGAACTTACTTTTATATCAACTAACGAAGACAGACAGCCAATAAGTATTTTATTTTATCTTTTGACGGTAATTTTGATCAAATTAGTTTCTATTTCAATAACCGAATTGCCAATCCCTTTGTGAAGTGTGTTAATTAGTATGATTTTTAACCTTTTGTTTTGTGTGTATACATCTTATACAACTAGTTGGAGAAGGGTAACGAAAAGTTAAACAACTATTAGTAGAGTGCAAAATGAGGATTCCATTTTTTTTTTCAGCCTCACTAGGTTTGAAGATTGACTTTGGTAGATTTTTATGTGGCGATGAAAATAAGCTGGGATGATTTTTTCCGGAAGCAAATCAAAAGCAAAGCCAAGATTGTCCATGTATAATCCATAATCAAACTTATAAAATTTGATTATGGATTATTGAAAGATTTACCGTTGCGGAGTTTTACCGAAAATGTCTAGTTGAGCAAGCAAAGTAAATTTTTTTACTTTACATTTTTTGGTTAAAACATTTACCCCTAGCACCGTTAACTCAGAACAGCCAAAAACAATTTTTTGGTTTTTTTTTGGTTATTTCACATGTTAGTATATTTTTTTTTACATTGTTTTATCATGCCACCAGCATTTTATTAAGGTGGTTCCCCAAGAGTAACATTTTTATTAAAAAATACAATTTATGTTTCATGCATTGCAAAGCTTGGGTAACCTATTTGTGTATCGAGAGTCATTAATGCAATTGTATTCATGAATTAAGGCCACACAAGATATCACAGAAGACCTTTTATCTGCTGAAAAAATGAGGACGTTGCCTTAGAAACTTGTTTTAAAAGATTGCATTCTATGAAATACTACTTCGCTTTGTGCTCCATTAAATAAAAAAACATTTATTAAACACTTTCAAGAGAACCGTTGTTAAAAAAGTGTTTAATACAAAAGAGAAATTGTAATCAGCAGAATGAAGTATTTTTGCTTGGTTGTTAACTATTGCAAAGCGCAGCAGGGATGGAATCTCTTTAAAGGACATTCTCTCATACTTATTAAGTCCAGTATCATGGGCTCTAGCACAACCAGATGGTGGGCTTGTAAAAACCGTAAAATCTAAGCAGTTAACAGCAATCAATCTGTAACAATTGCATCAAACAACGAACTTCTTTCCAACTGTGGTTTTATATATGACAGTATAATACTTATACAGCAGTTCGAAGCTTTGCCAATAAGCACGCAGGGAGATATAGCGGAGTATCTACTCAAACACATAACAGCAGGTGCTTCTCACCATTTCTACTGTCTACTGTGGCTGATCAGTACATAATAAAGGCTCAACCAAAACCTTTGTAAGATGCAAGCGTGGTACAGGAGGTACGTTTAAAATTAATAAAAAAAGACGAAACCAAAAAAACCAAAGCAATAGGAAAAATTTAGAGAGGGAAAAAATTAGGTAGAGTTGGTCACGTAAAACATGGTTTGCTACGTTCATTGTAGGGAAAAATTACACATCAACGTCTTATCGCATTCTTCGCATTTGACTCTATCGATGAACCTACACTTTTTTCTTGGAATAACGTTTTAACGACTGAGTAAGAGGAAGATGATATTAAGATCTTTCTTTGTTGTGAACACGCAAGCTTGAACGGCATTTCCGATGTTTGTATTTATACTGCTGATAGTGACATTCCGATATATGCACTTTACTTTGACAACAAAGTTAATTTTCTTATGCATATGTTCAAATTGGCGTTTGAAACAAAAAACGACTGTTAGTTAGACATACACAATATTTCTATAGAACTTGGTCGAGACTGTTGCTCTACGTTACCGGCCCTTCATGCATTTACGAATATATAAGTACGAATATGCAATTACGAATATATAAATAACGAATATACAAGTGCGTTTCATGGACTTAGGAAACCATAAGTTTTTAAACTTCTAAAGCAGTCTGATGGGTCTAGGAATCTCTTTATTTGTCTAGATGACTCATTGATATTAGAAGATTCCCTGTTTCCAACAATAGGAAATTTATGGACTGAAATGTGACAACACAAATGAAGCAAGGTATCAAAAGTTCTGTTCAAAAAAACACCAGCACAGCAACAACTACAAGGGAAACTTTAGTTTGCTATCTGGAAAGAAAAACTTATGCACTGGCAATATTCAAGAGGTCAAAGCAGAATTTTTTAAGCTTACCATCACCAGAGGGGTATGGCTGGAAAATTTTTGATAGAAACTTAACCATTATTTGGATGTTACGAAAATCAGCATCGGATGAAATAAAATAGTTAGTTAGTTGTCACTGTGACAAATCTAAATGTTTATCTTAAATGTGCGTATGTAACGCACATGGCCTGCAACGTACAGATTTGTGTGGTTGCGAGGAGTGGGTAAATAAATCTTCCAGCAATCACTACACTAATGGCGACGATGATCCTGATGACTTCGATTGCTCGACTTGTTCTAGCGATTACGAGAGTTCTGAGAAAGCCTAGTTATTTTTGTTGTAATTATACTGAAAAATGAACCTGTAATAAAATATTTTGTAATATAATATTGTTTATGAATATTTTTTAGTTCTGTTCGGCTAATATTTCCCTAAGTCTTAATCATAACGACGATGAAACGTTGCCGAGAAATATCATTCTCCCCTACACAAAATTTGTAAGCAATACGCATGCAAAAATTTTATCGACTTATTTAAAAGTCACGTGACTAAGTGAAATGTCGTTTAACTTGAGAACCAGACGTTATTTTACATTGTCGTGTCCAAAATTTAATTTCATAATGAAAAAAAAAAATAAACTTCAAAACTTTTTATAAATATTTTTTCTCTCATGAAGTCACAGTACATAAATTGATACTGGAGTTAGACTACAAGTAATTTCAGATGGTCCAGTAAAGTGATTTTTTCTATTCACATCATAATCAAGACTCCTTGTTTTTAAATCTTGGCAACACGTCCAACGTTTTTCGTCAATAACTGCCTGACTAATAATATTCCCAAAACTTAATTTGTTTCATATCACTTATTTTCTTTAAGGTAGAGGATCAGGTTAACCTGACAGTTTAAACTGAATAACAAAAAACTGACCGTGTATTCTCAAAAAAATTAATAAACTGATCGTGTATTCTCAAAAAATTAATAAAAAATTTTGTATTCAGTTTAAACTGTCAGTTTTTTAAAAAAGATGGATCCTATAAAGTTTAAATCTGTGTGTAAAATAATGAGCAAGTTATTTACAGAGTTTTTTTTTGTAGGAAGTTAAGTTGAAAAAGTATACTAAAATCGAGCGAAATGCTTGGAATAACAAGTTAGTAACTTTTTATTATCACTATAATTTTGACATTTTTAAACGTTCTTTAGTAAATAGGTAACCACTACGATACATAATTTAATTCAAAAGAATGTCTTGGGAAAATATTTGATTAGTATGTGTCTGCTTTTTATCTAGATGGAGAAATGAAAGAGCAAAGATAAAACACACTTCAAAAAAAAACTTGTAAATCAAAGAAAATAATAATGCTGGAACAGACAAGCTATATTTCTCAAAATGGCCGTAATTCCTCTGGGAATTTTAAGAGATACAAAAAATAATATATTAATATATTAAAGGCAAAGATAGACACAATATTTCTATTGTGATCTCTCGATACGATACACACAAGAAAAAAAAATAGGAAAAATTAAAAATATAACATGGTGGTTAATTCCTATAGACAATCGGTCTATGAGCCTTATCAAGTGAACTCAGAAATAATTCTTTAATTTTATGCTTAAAAGTTTTTTTATTTTCAATGCTTCTTAACATTATTAGGTATCGAGCTCCAAGTCGAGGGACCTTTCCATGACATATGATTTTTGCCCATATTTGTATACGTAGAGGAGCATACAATTTCAAATTATTGTTTTGTAATAGATTTAAAGGGGTGTCAGTTAGTTTTGATATTTCAAACATGTAGTTAAAGTTACGGTTGACGCACAATTTAAAAAAATGAGCTGCTATGCATTGATTAACTCTCATTTCGACAAGAAGCCTTTTAATTTCTTTAAACTGATCAGTGTCGATATGGAATCTTGTATTTAAGTCAAGACAAATTACTTTTATTTAAAACATTCTGTGCCTTCAATTGGCATTTTAGTTTGGTTTAATATGCAACCAGATACTTGACAGATGTATGTTAATTAATGGATATACCTATATAGTTGATCAAGATTGTTCGCAGTTTTAACTTTTGTTTTACTAGAAAAAAGATTGAATTTAGTTTTATATTCACCAAAATAAGTACTAAGTTTATTGTCTACAAAACATTTACAGAGACTTAAAAAGTTATTATTTAAAATAAATTCAAATTTTTTAACATCCTTGTGTTGAAAAATAAGGTAAGAGTAATCTGCATATAGAAGCTTTCGCAGCTTATTGAAAAGGAGAAACAAGAGAGAACCAAAGATAGAACCCTGTGGAACACCACATGTAACACGTTCTTCGTCAGGTAGTATTTTGTCTATTTTTACTTCAAAATTTTTGTTAGAGAGATAAGACTTGAACCAAGTAATCATGTTTTGAGAAAACCTCATGTACTTTAATTTTTTTAGTAATTATGAATGATCGATTGTATCGAACACCTTTTGATGGTCAATTAAAGTCATACTAGTATGCTGGCGTTTGTCAAAGCCCACAAAAATTTTTTGTGAACATAGGACAGATATGTATCGGTCGAAAATTTTCTGAATACAGATTGAAACTTATAAATGATATTATTTTGCCCATAAAATCCCTAGTTTGCGCTTCAAAAACTGTTTAAAAATTGTTCTTGCTATTTTGCGTTCATTCGGGAAACTATTACTATCAATGGAAAGCTTTGCAATTTGTGTTAGAGGTGCTATGATAGAGGCACTTTCAAGAAGTGCCATCAAAACCAGGAGACTTATTGTCCGCTACGCTCTCTGATGCTCTGTGATGCTCTTGGTAAAAGTTTTAGTAATTTTGACGAAAGTTTTCGAAAATAACCTTTAAAAATGTTAAAAATGTCTCTGTATTAATTTAGAAGGTGGTTTTGTTCCTTTGTTAAGGACATAAACGTTAGAGTTGCCATATTTTCAAATCATTGTTTAAATCGTTTTCTTACAAAATTTTTTGTGCGTGAGCTGGATTGGATTCAACATTCCGTTAAAAATGAAGTAAAATAAATCTGTAAAACATTACAATGCCAAAGTAAAAACACTGATGGCTTGAGCTCGATTAGAGCTAGACTTCATATGGTAAACTGAATTGAAAAGTAGCAGGCAGAGACACAAGCTTGCTATTTAACAGAACTTGAAAGAGTAAATATCCTATATTAAGAATAAAATAAATGTAATAGGAAAATTTAAGTCCAAAAAAATTTATTTAAAATACTTAAAAGTCTGCATAGATGTAATCAACCTGAAGAAAGCAAATAGAATGGCATTATGTTTTAACTTATTACCTTTATTGTGAATTCTTTTTGTTATTTTATTTTTGTTTAAAAATTAATAGTTTAAAAATACCGAAGAAAAACAAACGTAAAATAGAAAAATTCTCTCTGTTCTGATGAATTTCAAATAGCTATATAAAAAAGTCAGCTGTACATCCACATAGTTTTTCACTTCAAAAAACATAAACGAGAAGAAGCTTTTTGACCAAATTGATTAACTTCTGTAATATCGTTAGATTGCATTAAAATCTTTCACTTCTGCTGCATTATTAGAAATTTTTTTTCTTCTTGATACTGTCACGAACTCCATAGAACTCTCCGTTTTTCTCCGTTTGAAATATCTTTGGTAGTGGTGTGTAGCAAGTAGGTGATCTGTCGCGCAAAAAATTGTGTTATGCACAGCTTGCTATGGCAACTTTTTCTCCATATTCTTGAGAAAGTTGTATCGGAGTTAGAAATAATTTGAAACAGTCTGCAAATATTCCGAACGCATTTTCAGAAATACGCCTTGAAATTCGATAATTCGTTACTGTATTTTCGTGTCGTACCCTACGGAATAGGTGGGGCTTTATTAACTTAGGCAATAGTGGAAATTCATCATCAGAAACAATTACCTGCAACATTTCTTGGTTCTGTTATTCCTAATAATGTGCTATCTAGGGCTGCCAAAATGGAGCAGTGGTCTAGTGGTTAGCGTTTCGCGCTATGACGCAGAAATTCGGTGTCCGAATCCGCATCATGA
>JAUZNK010090324.1:0-12541 GCA_035046665.1 Euphysa ruthae | reverse complement strand
CTTATTTATTTATTTATCTTTTTACTTACTCACTTACTTCATTGTTTAATCGCTTACTTAATTACTTACTTACTTACGAACGCCCCACACCCCTCATACGCCTTTTGATAAAGTAAGTGAGGTAACTTGCGTACCTTATTTATGGATGGTTAAAGATCATTTTGATTATTATCTTGCACTTGAGAATACACTCAACGTAAGTAATTTTTTTTTTTTAATTTATTGATATGGGTGAAAACTTATTAACAATATATCTTAAACTATTTTATTTAAATTTTTAATTTTGAAGGTGGCTGTAACATGGCTCCCACTATCGATAAGATCCTTATGACGTAACAAAAGACTCTTATGTCAGTAGTAGGAACAAGATGCTAGGTCACTATTTTGTTATGTCGCTTTCATGGGCCATAAGGGCAATGACCTAAAATCAAACCGATTTGTAATTAGATCGATGATCTCATGTCGCTGAAACGTATCTTTTGACCTGCATCAAAGAAATCTTTTATTAAGGCTCCTAAATGCAGGAAATTGTGAGGCGGTTTTTGCTTCATAAACGGTATAGCTATAATATTATCAGGTATTGCAAATATAAAATATAATATAAAATAATACGTTTATTAGAAATATTTTTTTGTCTATGTACTCTTTGCATGCTCTAACTGCCAAGGTAAACTTCCTTCCTCGTTTTTTACAAACTCTTTTAAAGCCTTCCTCATACCTTTGGAATCGTTTGAACTGCGCCAACCATATGTGTTAATGAGATCATCAAACTATCCATGTCCGGTGTATTCGTTTCTCCAGTTGCCAAGTATAACTTCTCCGTGTGAATGCCCATTGTCTATAAATCCCCGTGGACATTGAAATGAGTTCCCAGCTTTCTTCAAATAAATGTGGAGAGCAACTGAAACTTTTACATAGCGTTCAATGATCTGAACTTCAGCTCTGATTGAGGTGTGAAAAATTCTAATCGACACTGACTGACACTTAAGGTATTTTCAATTACTCTTCTTGATCGGGATTTTCTGTAGTTAAATACTCTCTGTTATTTATTTAAATTCCCAGAACATGGTATCATCAAGTATATCTTTAATGCGAAAATCTCATCTCTAACAATGTCATATTGAATTAAGTCAAAACTACATGCTTTTACGGATTTTGGGGGCAGGAGATTCATTTTATCTAACACAAACATTTTTCCAAAAGAAGAACGCTTCAATACTCCAGTGTCACTGTTGCTGCCATATTGACCAATGTCAATAAGTGTAAAGCAGTATCTTGCGTAATGCAAGAAACTATTGGCTAATAAAACCTTTGTAGTTATGGTATTGTGTACCAGTGTTGGATGAACACATGACACGAATGTGTTTACCAGCCAATGCTCCAATTACGTTTAGTATTTTCCAAATACTTTTAAAGTGGTTAGCAATCTTACTCCATCCATTGGTGTTAGGGAGGCTCAATTATTTAGTAAATAAAACTTCGTAATTGGCATAACAAGCTTCTCTGACGAATTTTCCTACGGTTGACTTTCCAATGAGGAAGAAAAACGGCAATGACTGTTGTGTTTCATCTGTAGCAAGAAATTGTAGTGCTAAGGCAAGTCTTTCAGCTGTTGTTATGTTATAGATTACGTTTTGAAATGAGAGGTTCAACCATATTCAATAGGACATCAGAACCCTCAGAGGACATCCTTAAGTATCTGAAAAACAGCAATGTAAGAAAATACCGGGTTTAAAAAAATCAGGTTATTTAGCTATTGGTTAAAGAAACACCCTTTAAATTTGTACCTGGAATTTGATTGACTGTCATCTAATATCATTTCTCGAATCAGATTGTGAGAAGTTCCTCTCAATTAACATTCTTTAAAAAAACTTTTCAAAAGAGCTTTTTGATCCACACCTTTCGTTTAGTTTAGTCAATCATCGTCAGAATCATTTGATTCGCTTCCACTACTTTCCATTTTTACTTACTTGAGAATGATTTTTGTTGTTGTTGAGTAACACAAATATCTTATGCGGATAGTGGGAACCATAATTAACGATGTTTTCAACTATAGTTCTACAGCGTGAGTATATCTTAAATAGCTCAATCAATTTTAAAGAGAGTCGTTAGTTCGAGATGTCTTAATTTACCGATTTATTCCATTGGGGTTCATTAAAACGTAGAGGTTTATCAGCATTTTCCCGCCTTCATCAGTATAGGGTATAGGCGTTTATTTGAAAATTTAAGGTAGGTCTTAAGATACATATTTTTTCGACTTACAGAAATCCAGTACTGCTGCACTGTCTGAAGTTGTTATACTAAACTACGAAAAGAGCTTGGCTTTTGTCAAAATAAATTATACACAATAAAAGTAACACAAAAAAAGTGAAGAAATGATCTAAACCATTAAGCTTTGTTGTGCGCATGAAAATGCAGCTGTGCTAAAGGTAGATTGCTGTTTCACTTCACTAGATGACGCAACACTTACGAGATTCTTTTTGGAAATGGTTGTTTCAGAATCGGTTACATCGGATATTAAAAGATAGGCACCGATAAGTACCAAGCAATTTATTATGGTGTAAAGAAAATTATATGATAGTCAATTTTATTGTGCACACTATATAAGTGAGCGTGATGAAAGAAAAAAAGAAATAAAATTGATATATAGATAGGTAGGTAGATAGAAACACTACTGAGAGAGTTATGTCATTTATCATCGAAAAAGAAACGTGCAAGAAGTAACGTTTTAAAAGATATACACGGAGAACGTAAAAGATCAATAATGGAATTAGCTTGACAGAAGCATAAAACAAAGTAGATTTTTAATTTTTCTCACTATAAAAATCTTGTGGTAGCAGTATTAGAATAACAGTAAAACATCAATATATAAAGATTCACGGTAGCTTTTTGGCAAGCCAAAGTTAAAAATTTTATATGGTAATTGTTGATAGAAGAAAACAAGAATTCAACAAACAAACAATTTTCTTACACTAGCAGTGATTAATATACGATAAGGCTGTAAACAGTTCAAAAATAAAAAATTCTTTGTTGAAATTAACTTTGAATTGTTAACTAACAATATATTGTCTCGATTGAATTATTCTCTACCGCTCAAATATTATTAATTAAGAAATGGGGAAAAAATTTTAAAAACTAAGCACGATTTTCAGCACCAATTTAGGCAAGAATTTAGCCTCAAATATCGGTACGAATTTTCTGCGGAGTTACTGCCAAATGAGCTCCAGCTGCAAAGCTCGCTTTTCTGCTTCCGTAATAAGTTATCAAATAACGAGAATTGGTTAAGTACACCTGTTAAAAATGGCGTTTAAAATAACTTTATTTTTAAACCTTCGATTGGAACCTGCAAAGCAATTCGGACTTGCCCTTTGAAAGAATCTTCCTTGTCTAATAAAAATTGCAAAAGTTTTATGGAAAAAGCACCTGACAGATTGAACCAATGGAAGAGAATAAATTCGAAGTTCGTGACTATGTACATTGATTTTAACGAAAAATTTAATTTTTAAAGTTTGATTTAGAAAACTATTACAGACCAGGTCAACGTTTTAATTAGAGCAAAATTAAACTTTATGACACTGAAAAGCACTCAAAAGAATTCAAAAGCAGCAAAATTATTCTGAAAAAAAAGGTTTCTTCTTCAATTCGAAGTTTAATTTTTTAAGACTATGATTCTTGTTTTGATATTTTTTTATTTCAAAGCTAATTTCATTAGATTTATAAGTTCAGTAATAGTGCATGGATATTTTGAGTTAATTTATTTTGACTTCGTAAATTAGAGTAATGTGGGATAAAACGAGACACTTAACGACTAAAATCCTCAGAAAATCAAAATTATACCAAGTTGTCGAGTTTTTTTGTATTCAAATTTAGTTATATACTATAACGTTATTTTGAAAGATAAATAGTTTCACTATGCAATGACTACACGACGTCATCGTAGATAAACTAAAAATACTCATTGTCGCATTTTATCCCATCGTGACGGGGCAAAATGATACACACTATGGCTATAATTTTAGGCAACAATTGAAATATATTTGTAAGGGAAATATAGGCACAAAGCGGTAAAAATTAAAAGAACAAATTAGATAGATTGAGAGTTTATTTCATATCTTTTATAAAACTGCTAAATCATACAAGAATCGCAGGTTGCTCCTGATGGTGAAAAATTACTGCAGCACTCTTCAAGGAACCATAACTTTCACTTAATGCATCGGACCCATTTTCCCCAGGTTTCAAATTTGACCACACATCAAACATTCCATGTCTTGCGAATTCTGGTCAACTTCTTTAGTGGAGGTTTTTCTTTAGATAGATTTTTTTGGCATTTTTTTAGCTTTTGGTTTTTCCTTGGAAATCAATAGAGCTTTTTTGTCTGGTGAGCTCATGAAGATTTTTTCCCCTTTTTTCTCTTTGTTTTCAATTTTTCAACAATGACATAGCAGGCACTTTAAGGGTGTGGTTGAATGTTAAATCTGCAGAGGAAACAGAAGCAGTTACTGATGGACTTTCTATTAAAGTGCTGTTTTATGGTTAGCATCTGTTGATACAGAAGTGACAGCGGATACATTTAACATTTGAGGGAAGCTTGAACAATTGAAGTTTCTTTAGGTCAAAAATTCACTTTCTGCAAAAATGTTTCGATTAAAAGGAACAATTCTGGAGCAGCGCAAAACCGGATGAAGCACTCAACATTGTTGCTGATTTTAATTTTACTTCAGCGAATAATTCCCCAATTTTATCTACAGTAATTCTCCTAACAGAATGCTTTCACATCCATGTTGAACAAGCTGAATTGTAGGCAAATTTTTACAGTTTGAAAAAACTGCGATCAAGTGGTTGCAGCTTTTGTAATGTGTGTGGTAGCAAAGATAAAATAATGATTCCACTTTCAGGCGCAAAATTAATAAGCTAAATATTTTCGGTGTGCGTTTTGTCACTATTAAGTATTAAAACATTGGTTTTGTCTTTGAATGTTTAACATGTTTTAAAAAATGACCAATGTGATCCATGAACATAACGGGTTCGATCCAATCACTGTCAGAGCACCGAACTATCGGATTACGTGTTAGAAAACCTTTTACAGAATCTCCAACAGCCGTTTTATTTTGTTTGCTGAATGGACACTTAATTTGCTTTTTCTCATTATGATCATACTTCGAATGTCCATAATCGATAACCCATAAAAACCTTTACCCATTTTAATAATATATGAAACAAAGTCTTACTCTTCTTGTGCGGTTCGGTAGCGTCCTAGTTTTTAGTACATTTTTAATTCATACCTTTATTCTTCTGTGTAAACTGTTTTTAGTGACGTTAAAGGAATCAGCTGCTTTTCTTAATGACATTTCTTTGTTTTGAACACTCAGAATAGTTTGCTTTATTTCATTGTCATTCGAATTTTCTCGATTAGTTTTGGGCACATAATTTCGAAACATTCTCAAACAAAAATATCACTGATTTTTGTCTCTAAATCTCGAAGAGGTATCTGAATCATTTATAACAACAACCAAATTAAAACCAATGAGTCAGAAGGCAGCCAAACTTTTGAATTATGGTTTTATATAAATTTTATTTAAATAGGAAATTTTAATGACACTTGCGGCATATTACTATACATTATTTATTTGGTGGCGTGCCAGTCCTGATAAAGGATAGCCCTCTAAATTATGAGATCTTGTTGACCACCTTACCTATATAGCATAATATAGTCTAAAAAGGCGTTTAGTATAGCTAGCTAACAGGTTAGCAACAACAGCGTTCGAAATAATAAAAATTTGTGTCGACTTTTGATCCTTTTTTAAATTTCAATAATACACAAACAATGTTTACAGGATTATTTGTATACTCAAAATCGAAAAAATTTTTTTCTTCTTTTTACGTGACTTCATGATGAATGATAGTGATTTTCTACGTGACTTCATGATGAATGATAGTGATTTTCTACGTGACTTCATGATGGATGATAGTGGTTTTCTTCGTGACTTCATGATGAATGATAGTGGTTTTCTTCTTTCTACGTGACTTCATGATGAATGATAGTGATTTTCTACTTGACTTCATGATGAATGATAGTGGTTTTCTTCTTTCTACGTGACTTCATGATGAATGATAGTGGTTTTCTTCTTTCTACGTGACTTCATGATGAATGATAGTGGTTTTCTTCTTTCTACGTGACTTCATGATGAATGATGGTGGTTTTCTTTTCTTTTATTTATTTCAAACCTTTGAATTTAACAAAAGTTAAATTTCTATTTGAAACAAAATTCAGCAGTATTTTTCGAAGCATTTTGACGAAATTACAGTCCATGTTGGACATATAAGACATAAAATCAAAATTGCGGCGATATTATTGAGTACTGAAAATAATTACATCGGTCGATAGGAAAAATGCTTCTTAGAGAACATCACTTCTTGGAATTAATCTAAGGGTTGACCCGCGTCAAGAATTTCCAAACGCTTAGAGTCACGTTGATGGTCCAAAAAGTTTAGATATATTTCGACGTCAACCAAAAGCTAATACAAATATTTTATTTTCCAAATTTTGAATCAATAAAAATCTGAAGCATCGCACACAGCCTTGGTCAAAGATAAAAAATTATTCATCTGCTAATGACTTTACTAAGGTTAACGCTTTCTTCTTCGACAAGCCATTAGCTTCAGTTTGTTTGTTACTTCATGTCATTATTGTCTGTTCTTAGTAAATTTTGTTTGAACGTTTCCATGAGCATTCAAGTCTTTAAATTTCCCAAACTTCTATAGAATTCCATCAATTAAGAATCATGTTTTTTTATGAGCAGACTGATAACACTGATCGGGGCGATATTTTCCTTTCTACCTATTTTTTTATTTTTTTTTTTTAACAATGCTTCGGCTTAATCTGTTTTTGTGCGTGATGTATAACGGGGCCACAATGAAAACATTGTTGTGACTGACAATTTTTGTTCCTATCCTTACCACCATTTGTTTTTATCTTAATGTTTTTTTATTTTTTTTTCTGTTGTCTTGTAATTTTCATAGCTAATGTACATTTGTTTGTGGCAGAATAAATACTTACTTACTTTACTACATTTATGAAGAAAACAAACCAAATTTATATAAACACGCCGAAAGCAAATCCGCTACTATACCAATAACTTACACAGTAGATAATTGGTCCTAATCTATAACATTCAACACCTCGACAATTACGCCGATGAAAAAAAAAATATATATATCCCAACAAGGAATAATCCATATTGGATTATGAGATCATCAAATAATTTTCTGTACAAGGAAATTGGTTAGAGCAAAATCAGGAATCTTAAATCTTATTAAATTTTGTTCATAAAAATAACACGGAAGAAATATTTGATTTTTTGCAAATATTGGTACAGTCTCTCAATTTTAAATATTGCAAACAAACAAGACTCCATGTATATAGAGTAATATTTCTAAAATCCAAAGACGAAGTAAGAAATTCAGTTAAGAGAAAGAAAAGCAATTTTCTTCATAAAAAGCTTGTAGAAAATATTGGAAATTCAATTGATCTTTGAAAAACTTCACAAAGCTTCCGGATCATCCAATATATGCTTAAAAAAATTCAAACTTCGCAAATAGTTAAAGAATTCATTATCAGTTTAGCCAATAATCAGGTTTTAAAACTTCCCTACAAATTGGGACAAACTTTCGTAGCACCCTTCTACAAAGAAATAAATTTAAAACCTCACCTTGAATTTCCATTAATTACACAGAGAAAACGATTTGACCGCCTAACTGGGATACTCTAAAAAGACGGCGCAAATAACTTCGCACTACCAATGCCTTACAGCCGAACTCTGCAATCTCTGTAATCAATCTATCATTCACTGGTAAATATACTCTCGAAAAACTTAACCCATTGTATAAAAACAGCAGCAAAAACAAGTCCAAAAAACTATCTGCAAGTTATCATTAAAAAATCGCTCCCGCTAAACATTACTTAACAATGCATAAACATTAAAAGTTCCAAATTAAAATTATATGTAGACAAAATAGGATACATAGCCTGATCTTCGGACGATTTCATGAAATGGTCTAATTCAACCACACTTTCATTATACTTGCTCAGCTTTGTATCCAAATAAGCAAAGCATTAAAGCTTCAGACAACTCTGAAAAAATCAGGTTTTGCTTTCAGTGAGGGAGGAATCTTATAGGACCAAACCAATTTGAAAAACTAGATGAATATAACTGGATTTGAAAAATGTGCGAGTGTTTCTACCTTTATATTTTTAACCGAAAATTCCCAACTTGATATAATCATTTGATATTTCAAAGTCTGTTGAAAATATAACTAATAGCAAAAGAAAATCCTACAAGAAATAGAAACCGACTTTCAGGAAAATTATTCAAGGTCAAAATTCAATCTTACCTAAGATATTGTAACAATTTATCACTTTGAAAGAATTCAACGAAGGACATTAAGATTAGCAAAAACGTTAATTCATTCTAAATAAAGTAAAGAAACACTTCTGCGTTATGAAGTAGAAATTCATCAGATGGCTAATTAGATAATTTTCACTATTCTGGTAAGGTATGGTTTTCCATATTCATGTCATGTCTAATGAAAAAACCCACATCTTCTGGGAGCAAAATGTAAACAAGGTCTCGGCTTTTCTTGCGCTATCCCTGCCATTGGTTGCCTGGCCGAGCGGTCTTTGGTTTTTGTCTTGGAGGTGCAGGTTCAATCCCTCTTAGAGACCAATAATTTCCTTTACCGTAAGCTAAGTACACCAGAACCAAACCCGTGGGCCCTTCTATAATAAATTAGTTCGTAAAATTATTTGTTTGCACATTAAATAATCGAATCGAAATAACGGAATCATCAATTATAAAAATTGTTGTTTATATTATGTTGTTTTTGTTTAAATTTCTTATTTGATGAAAAAATTAAACCTACTTACTTTTACTAAGATCATAGAAGTCCTCTATTTCATTATTATCCTGGTTGCTTGGTGCATGCACACCAACAATAAGAAGCGGTACTGATTTTAGCAGGTAAAACTCTGGAAATGGAGTTGCACATGCTTTTGTTGTAAAGTTCTATCTAATTTTAAAATTGGTATTGCCTCCTTGTTTTATTTTACTAAGCACTTTTTTTTGTATTACTACCTTTATTTATTTTATAAAAAAAAAAAAAAAAAAAAAAATGGTTAGTATATGTTATTGAATTTATAATAATTTTTGTCACATGTACTATGGTTACTAAGATTGAGTTGAATTGAATCAAAGCTGGTTTTGATAACACTAATACTGATTTTTATGAAGATATAAACTAGTTTTGTAATTTGCTACTCCTAGAAATTGGTAACCTTCTATGACTATTGGGTGCAGAGGAGAAGAACAGTTTATAAGCGCATGTAGATTCAGGTACACATGTAATGAATGTTTTTTCATCATAAATTCTTGTTTCTTGGAGGGAAACAATATCAATAGCATAATTTTGTAAAGCTTTTACACAAGGTTCTCTTTTGATTCGAGAGTGTGAAAATTTCTGGACGCACTCTTTAAATTAAAACACTCATTCTATTCATATTTGGAATAGCAGAAATAAAATTTTAAATACTACTTCAATTAATATAAATAATTAAAATTTATTTCAATAATAAATAGAGGAAAAATTATTTGTAAAAAAATCAATCATGCATAAATATAACCAAAAAATAATTTAAAACTTTAAATGTAAAAAAGCAATCAAAATTAAGTCTCTGTATATAAAAAATCTCAAAGATTTTCATTACTTCACATTATGGATTCGGGGGAGTTTTTGGTAGCTACAATCATGGCCATATTATGAGACCTTTATCAAATTTCAGAACAAATTCACATTTGATGCATGTTGTAAAAGTGATTTTCATAACAAAAATCACCAAAATGATACAAAGTTTCTGTTTTTCTGCATGTATGTTCCACCACTACTCCTCTGTACTGGGGAGGGCTACGAGTCTGATATTTTCTGGGGAGGGTCTGAGCTACCCCGGGAGTGTCAAAGAAAAAAAAAAATGCGAAAAAGTTTGTTTCTTTTTCGAAAAAATTTTCAAAAAATAGAAGACTCGATAATAAATCAAGTAACGTACGTACAACCGAGTCCACAGAAGTCTATTTTATTGTCTCAACCTGTTTAAAATCTTTCTGTGCACAAGAAAACTTTTTCCTAATACACGACAATAAGGGTCAAAGGCCCAATTGTAAGTCTAGCAATCGGGCCCGGAAGGCCCAAGATCTGATAGTTTCATATAATTTTGTGAAAATAAAAATCAGCATTCACTCGCTTCGTAATAGTCAAATCCAGGTAAAGTTCGCTAAATTTCTGGTGTGTTTTATATTTCTTCAACATCATCATCATCATCGAGTTGCAGTAACCCGTCCATCCAAACTCCGATTTCATCCAAAGAGTCAATGTCTGAAGAATGCAAGCTGATGTCTAATGTTCGAAAGTTTTGCGCAATATGATTTCTAGTAGCAGACCTATAATTAAAGCAAAAATATTTTAAAGAAATAAAAAAATTATTTTTACAAATAGTGCGCGTAAAGTAATGCTTTCACTTTTTTCGTTGAATCGAACAATAAGTCTCAATAATAAAAATGCGAAGAAAGTTATATTTAATGGCTTCTAGTTTGACAAAAAACTATTGTTTTTCGCCTTAAGCTTTAAAGACGTAACAATGAAGGCAAACATAATGTTTTACTACTGGGGTAACACTGACCTCTATTCTAGACAATTTTGACGGAAATTTCCCAGAAGATAGTTATCAAGAACGTGTTTTACAGCTTTTATGCCACATTTTAAACTCAAATTTAAGCGAAGGATGAAATTCATGGTTTTCAAAAATCCAGTAAAATACCATTCTCTCCCACCCTCCATTCCCGTTCTCCTCCATTCCATGCGCAGTGCATCATGGTTGTGGTGCACGGAGAAAAACTTGCAATTTCAAAAGCTCTAAAATATGATTTAACGATACTACTTACAAACTATTTTCAACCCACGTAAATGCAGGGCTGTAAAAAAATATCAGTCAACGGTCAATGATAGGATTAGTGTTTTGCCCGTTTCAAATCGTTTTCTCTCGTATATCGTGTCCGGGAGAAATTAAGAATAAAAAACTCAAATAAAACATTTAGCCTTTCGTTTATTGCACTGTAGGGGTAGGATAAAAATATGTTTATTTTACTTAAAGAATAACTTATGGATTGGTGAAAAAAAAGAAGTAATTATACCCCTATATAGCCACTCCCCCACCCCTATTTATATTCGCATCATAAAACTAACAAGTAAACTTGGCGCAAAAGATCAACTCACATAACCACCAGGAGGTGATAAATTTGGAACACTCTAACTGCATTTTTTTTTTTTTTTGATATAAAGGCAAAAAGATTGTTATATGTAGGGTAAGTTCTGCTTGGAACAAACTTAGAGAGTGACTAGTAGAGTTTTATAGATTCAAGTAAGAAGTAGGCTATATTAAGCTTGAAGCATAAGTGCTATGCTGTATGGAAGTGAGGCATGGGCAGTGAAGCACGAAGATCTTGATCGATTAGAAAGGAAAAACATGAGAATGGTTAGGTGGATGTGCAGCAGCAGTTTGAGACACAGAAAAGTTGAGCTAAGAAGTAAGCTGGATATTCACAACAAACAGATCTTATTTAGACTTATAAGAGGTCAAGTTGGTTGAGCCACTTGGAAAAAATAGAGGAGGATAATTGGGTAAGAATGTGTAAAGAAATAATAATTCCAGGAGTAAAACTCAGAGGTAGACCAAAAAAGACATGGCAAGAGGTAATAAAGACAGATTACGGTAGAGGAATTTTGAGTCTAGACCACTGTCTAGATGAGGTTGGAAGACGACGCACTAGCTGTATAACCGCCAAGATTTGGATAATTGGTGCATACTGTACAGCATTGAAAAATAAATCTGAAAAAGTAAAAAGAAATTTGGAGAACCAGAGCATCGATCACCGTACCTCTCCAGTTCCTAGAGCTTTGGGTTTGAACCCACCTCGGAACAAATGATTTTCTTTAACGTAAGCTCTAAGTACACCACAACCAACACCGTAGGCCCTTCTGTAATAAATTAGTTCAAAAACTATTTGTTGGCCCCACGTCAAAAATACAAATCGAACAGTTTAATCAATAATCGCATTGAATAATCAAATTGAATAATAGAATCGAATAATTAGAATCCAGCGTGCTAAACGAGCGTTCTACCATTTGAGCTAGACCCAACCTACGGTAGTTTTATACCCACCAAAATTTGGCTAATTGGTACATTTAAAAAAAAAGTTTTAAAAAAGTAAAAAGAAATTCTGAGGATTGAATTAGTTTAACGTGGGGCCAACACCAAAATAAATATTTTTTCGAATTAATTTATTATAGAAGGGCCAACGGGTTTTGTTAAAATTTGCTATCTTCAATAAATTAAAACAAAAAGTAAAAAAAAAAAAAAAAAATTGGAGGACCGGGGCATCGATCTCTGTACCTACCTTTAGCCTAGAACTTCTTCACAAAGTATATTAAAAAATAA
>JAUZNK010090313.1:0-12543 GCA_035046665.1 Euphysa ruthae | reverse complement strand
TAAATATTATTAGAATCAAATGTTTCATTCTAATAGTACTAGAAAAAAACTTTTCGCACTAATGCAGTTTTTAATTAATTAGTGACTTATCTAATTCAATGTTAAAAAAAATAACGAAGTCATGCTATCGTATTATAGTTTTTATTAAAGTGAAATGCTTAAACAACCGAAAAAATTGAAACATTGGTATTGTATCGAGATAAAGATGAAACAACTTACTTTGATAATTGCCTGAAAACGACATTGGCGAAATACCATGTAAATATACTTAGTTACTAAACGCTCAATATTTTAATACGATTTTTTATATAAAAAATCCTTAAATTCTATTTATCAATAAAATTTTGAATTGCAATGTTATCAAGTGATTTTAATTATATCTTATATATAGCTTATATAAATAAGAGCTGCTCTTCACACGATTTTTGTTTTCCTTGAATTGCCTTGTATAAATCATTTCCGACCGTACATCCCCTGAAACTTCTATTTTAAATTTTTGTAATCAGTTTAAGGGTAAATAGCATCTACTTTAAGTGCCAAAGTTGAATGTGATGACTTAACTGAAACCCTTTTCCCAAAAAATACTATTCATCAAAAAAAAATGCAAAAACTTTTACGATACATGAAAGAGGAAAAAATTCGTCACGGAATAGGAACTTCCCAATCGAAGGAGGACATTCTATATTGAGCAGCTTGTCAGACTAAGAACACAATCCTAACCAACGTGGAACTAGATTAAAGTTCAAAGTATCTAACTTCAGTAAAGCATGTATGTTTTCTGAGCAGTCATATAACCCTACTATTTTAACCCAAGTATTGACCTTAGAACTAGACAAAAAATAAGGATGTGTGCAGAAAAGCTATTGTACATGAAGTTGTTAATCAAACTAAGGGAGGGAAACTTTAACAAGAATCTACAAGTGATGACAAAGTTATACATGCTGTTTTTTTATGTGAAATTGTAAGCTACATTTAATAAAGTTTTGAAGGAAGTGATTTCACACCAGTATTTTGACTATGAAATGGTTTTGATTCGTTCTTTGAAAAGTTGAAATGTTACGGTGAAGACAAAATCAAACCAAAAAAAAAATCAAGATTTAAACAACAAGTATTAAGTCGAGTCCCTGAGCTTTGAGAGTTCCAGAAAGTCGGTATATTTTATTTACTTTTAATAGAAATTTGGGGAATGCAGTACTTGATGCCTCTTGTTAAACGGATGAAGATGAAGGCGTATATTTAGCTCGAGCTACTTCTATTCAAAGAAAACAAATTTTCAAAGGTAAAAAAGGGAACCAACATTTTTCTCATCAAGTCTAGATTAAAACATTATTCCTAGCATATTAAAAAATTTTTTAAAAATGGTTTTATAATGGTAAAAGATAAAATCATTGGAGAATAATTCATCTTATCGCAAAGTGGCAATTAACATCTGTTGTTTTTAATTTTGTAAAGAATGAAATGAAGGAAAATGAAACTCGAAGTTATACTAAACATGCTTTAGAAAGTACACCGACGTTTCCATTTTATGTTGGGTTAAATTTCCACACATAGACAAGAGAAAGATGACTTATACATAAACTTTCAATGACAATGTAGTTGAAAATCTTCTGCAGTTAACTGAACTAATAAACTTCACAACCTTTGACAGTTTAGAAGAATCAATGGACTGTTTACAAACTTAAGACTTCAAAAAGGATGGGTTATATAGATACTACACGCGCTGCCTGGGCATCATTTTACACAAACGAAGATTGAGATCAGAAAGTTAAAACTAATTCTCTTCCTATGACCCTCGTCAACGAGAGTATAAATTATACTTCCATGGTCTTTGGCATGTTAAATTCCACACAAATTCAAGTAGTAACAGCAGGTCAAACAGTTTATGCTCCTGGGAAAAAATACAATGACACTACCCTAGTCTATGTGATAAAAATTAACTGTGCATGGTTATGGGTGGTCTTCAAATTGAAATGATTTCGCTAGCTCTAATTGGTAACTGGTTCGAGTGAAGTTGCTGGTGTGATTTTTTTACTAAAGAAAACGTAAAATTTGGAAGACAGAATCAATGTTGGTTGGACGGAAGGTAAAGCGATCGCGATATACACATCAAGTAACTTTAGCATGTTTGTATATATCCCTTCTAGAGGCTTACGAAGAAGAAAGTGCAAATGATGACAAATTTATTTGTGGATTGAGAAACGGGAACTGGTACAATTTACCTTTTGGTATACAGTAATGGAACTGCAGTCCCTCTCACCTCCAGTTATTAAAAGCTTCCGATCCCAAAACATTCACATGCTCATAAGCGCTTTGGAGCACCTTATACCTTGGGTGTTCGCATTAGATTATACACATTAATCTAGGTGGTTACTTGTTGTGCTTCTAAATGATTTGAAAATACTACCCAGTAAACATCCTTGTCTATACAACGAGTTCTGCAAAGATTTCTTTGTTGTTCAAAAATCATCACGCCTTATTTCAGCAATGTCTATTGACCAAGACCATGAACAAACATTTTAGAAAAAATGTTACCAGATTCAAGGTTGTGCTAACAGAGTTTGTTATTCGTTTTTTGTGTCAATTAAATGAACCGATAAACGTATCAATCAATTTACAGTCCTATGACACAAAATAATTTTGAAATGTTTATAAAGAAGAAACCTATATCTACCCAAAACAATAGACTTGTTATGTTGAAAGAAAAGTGTAAAATTTATGCTTCCTTTAACTTTTTGTCTCAATCTAGGGAAGGAAATCTTACTAACCTTTTCCAACATGAGAAATATCTATCTGAATATGGGAAATATCGAAAAACCAGTAAGCCAGACTTTCTAAAGTGTTTAGAGGCTTATCATGAACCCAGTCTTCAGTATTCTTATGGTATTACCGCAGAAATAATTGATGGTTCTGCACTTCTATAAATAATCAAACCAGTAGAATCTAAAACCTTCAAAGATTGTTATACAGCGAAACTTCTAAAAAAACTGCTAAATCGATCTACATTTTAGAAAAGTTTTCAAAGAATCGAGCTTGCTTTTGATCGCTACTTTAACCAAAGTTTAGGATCACAAACTCTCTTAGATATTACATAAATTAGCATTCCTTATTAGCGTAAACTCAAGGAACAAAGAAAATAGATCCGATACTGCGCTAGCATTCGCTTAAGGCGTTAGTAGTGTTGCTTAAGTTAGAAAATTTTCTGAAATGATAAAATTTAAATAAGCAATTTTCGCTTAAAAATTTCGTTTGTGAAAATAGGAATCAAACTTTCAATTTACTGTAAACTAACGAAACTAAGAACTTCAGTTTCGTATAATACAACAAAATTATATTGAATAACATTGACACTAACACACCGTTGATGTTTGATTGTACTTAGATTGACACAACCAAACATACATAGAATCCTTGGTGATGACATAAAGCTCATCGAATGATATTTGATTTTGCTCTACGACAAAAAAATTTCTATAAACGAACCATGTTTCCGTAGAAGAGAATTATTTATCAAAAAGTGTCGACAGAGTAAAGGTCTGCTCCCAACTACAGATGCCATCGTCCAACATTTAAGAAGAGCAATCTACCAAGCATGATAAATTTAATTTCTTTTTCGGAATATTTTTTCCCGAATTGTTACATTAAATGAAATTAAAGTCCCACTAATAAAATTTAATTTAGAAAGGAATACCTTGAATATATAATGAAGATTCCAAGCTTAGCTATCTATTACCTCTATTAAATGTGTTGATTTAATTATTGAATTACTTAACCCTATTCATACCGAGATTTTTTTGAATCCCTTCAAAAAACTTCCTGTAATTTAGTATGTATAAAGCTATTTTTCATTTTCCAAGATATTAGTAAAAAAACAGCTAGCAAAAATAGTGGCCCATTTCTAAATTTCCTTGTAACGACATGTAGTATCACTGCGTCAATATATTTTATTTTATTTTTGTCGTTTTTGAATTTTTACTTTTTGATTCGATTATTATTTTTTCTCAATAGCATTTTAAATTATTCCAACGCAGGTTAAATTTTAGGTAAGTCTGAGCATTAAGTTTAATACTTCGTTTGGGGTTAAGATTTATTTGAGTAGGGGATTGGATTGTGTGTGACAGCCTTAGTCGAAACCTTTTTTATTAATCTTTATAAAGAAAGCCAATATTGCTAATCTAATGTTACAGTTAAAAAATTATTTTCAAATGTTTTTCCAGCTTCAAACAAATTAATTTAAAAATAATTTTAAGGATTTTTTAAAGCATTTCTTCTATCAAAACACAGTAGATTTTTGATAATTGTTTCTTTGCGGTTTAGTTGAGAGTGACGGCTTACTTTCCAAAAGGAGTTAAAAAACTCAAATTTTTTTTCATATGAGTCAGTACTATTCTATGGGTAGATAAAAACTATATCAAGCCATTGTACTTACTTGAAATAATCAGAAAGATATTAGTTGGTAAAATGCACGAGCTTAAAAATGCAACCACTAATAATAGAAATATCATCAATGTTGTTGTTGTTTCTTGCCAGGTAAGTAAACTAAAACAAAATGATAAAAATATCTGAAGTTTGATAAATTTCATCATGGCCAACATAAATTGTCATTTTTCCAGGTATTTTCCAGTAATTAAGGATAATCTGAAAATTTATGATCTGTTCTGTCCAGTTTAAATCAAAACAATGAGTCTGTTAAATGATGTGCCCTGCGTGCTTTACGTGCTCAACGTGCCAACATGCTGCCGTACCCTACATGGTTTGAAACACACTGAAATTGTGCTCCATCAAACAGGTCTAACAAAATTCCTATTTTGCAGGCGCAGGATTAAAATACGTGATTTTCCAGTTAGATTTCTGTTTTACAAGAACATAACAAAGAAAGATAATGGTTCTCTATCACACAGTCGCAATGAAATTTTGACACGTTACTTCGGTTTCACAAAATTTTATTTTAATAAGTCTTTTTGAAGATTGATAGGTCTGAACGATTTTTTCTCTTTTTATTTTTATTTTTTTACGTAAATATTCAATAAAGTAAAAATTATTTTTTAAATGAGATTTTTTTTTATGGGTAAATTGTCATGTATATATTTATGTCTCTGAAAAATCTGAGTTCATCAACGGAGTTTAGGATTAATGTGATAAAAAATTGATGAATACCATAAATTTTGATGCTTTTTAGGCAAACCCTAACTTTATTATTAAATTTCGAAAAAATATAGAGGAAGTACTAGTTTGTCTGTTACCAATAAGAGGGCCTTCTTTTCATTTGTTTTCAATTTTATTTCTTTTTATTTTATACCTAAATTTGCTAATGCTTGACACAAAGCAATAACGCAGATATACTCAGAAAAATTGCAACACCAGTTATTGGTAAAATTAAAATAAAACTTAAATTTCTTAACAAAGTAACTGGATGGGCCAAGCGAGCTAGATTTTCCGAAGCAATTGCACACACCTCTGCATTTTTTCCATGTTATCAGCAAGTTCGCCAAGTTTGTTTTGTATGGTTCGTGTAATCCTTATCAAATACAAAGATTTATCTTTAAAAGAGATTTTATCATCATCTTTAACATCCTAAAAAAATAAAAGTGATGCAAATCTTTATCAAGCACCTTCATCAGAATCTTACCAGCGAAGGTTATTCGACGTATAAACAAATTTCAATGCAATATAAAGCTAATGTTCTGAAATAACTTTATTTTTAATAAAGGGATAGAAATGCGGAATTATATATGGTTGTTTGATAGAAAATTTCTAAACAATTAAAATGTAGTTTTAATGGTTTTTTTGCATCAGACGTAAAGTCTTATAACAGCTATGAATGTCGTTAGAACAAGTTTAACCGCTGGAAGAATCAAATAACAGCTTGGCGCTGACTTTTCGACTGTCATTGATTTTATCCCTTTCCTGACTGGAAAATAGCTCTCATGTAAAAGCGAATCAAAATCGAAATAGAATAAGATAACTAGAGCTGATGCAGTATAAAAACCGAAACTTAGTCTGTAATACCCTTATCAAAATCGTTGTGTTACATTATATGATATTTATTTTCATATTAACCATACGATTAAGGATACAAACCTCGTCCGTAGATAGTTTTCTTTTCATTTTGGCCAAAATACCCCTGCAGAAAGATAAAGAAATTGAATTATGAACCGTTAAAATCAAACACACGAAAATTCACACGGAAATTCTGCGGATGTTCTATAGATTTTCTCCGTTTTAGTAATAACAGGACAAATTAAAAAATGAAAAACAATAACAAGGTTATACATTAATCAAAGAAAAAGAGATTCATCATTTTCCGAAAAATTGCAAAATAAAGTAATAATCCTTTATGATTTTTGAAGACAATCTCGGGAAAAACTTGCCCGATAAAGTAAATAACTATCTTTAATAGCGTAAAAGAAGTTCTTGACGAAATCTTAATTAAAATTAAAATTAGCAGTTTGAGTAATAAGATCCACGTGAAAAAAAATATTAATAGTCTGCAAATGTTCAGAAATATTAAGGTAATTAAAAGATAATGAAATTTAAAAAGGTGTCTGAGTAATTCTTAAATATTTTTTCTTGTTCTGGATGCTTTCTTAAACCAGGAGCCCAACTTGAGTGTTTTCGTCATTCGATATCTAAAGTATATGAATTTATATGAAAGTTTTAATTGTTAAAGATGTCTCTTAGTGGGACCGATACCCACCATGGCTTACTTACCTAAGCTCGTTAGATAATTTTATAAATGTCCCACTAAATTGGTGTGACATAAATAATGCTACGTTGTTAATTGTATCATGATAGACGAAAATATTATAAAAATTTGAATTCAATTCTATTGATAATGATACATTTAGTCTACATTTGATTTATTGAAGGAGCGTTGTCCAATGACCATTACGTAGATGCTGTAATATGTCAGGATTCGTGTCTTAAATCTTATCACGAAAAATAAATATTTAACCTGTGTAACACCTAAATGGAATGTTTGTTTTTGAGAAAAAATTGAGCTTCTCAGTTTCAAGGGCATATAAAAATCAAATAATATTTTAATAACTAAGAAATGAAGGACCTGATTGGCTAACACTTCACTTCCTCATTCCTATTCATATCGTAGAATCATAGCCTACTATGAATCTACGATATAAATAGGAATGAGGAAGTGAAGTGTTCGCCAATCAGGTCCTTCATTTCTTAGTTATTAAAATTGTGTAACATAATTTTATTTGTACTCGAATAATGTATATTAAGTAAATACTTTATGCAAACATAAATAACGTATGGAAAAAAATATGAAAATTACCGTTACCGTTTTGAAAATGTCAGTTTGACATAGGCCTCCAATGAATTAAGGAAATTATGGGTTTTTATTATATTTTTTCATATACTTTTTCTTTTTGTTTTCTGGTTGATTACTAACAGAAAAAAATGACATTAATTATTGGTTAAACAAACCATAACTTCGTTCCCACACCCATCACCACCCACAGTAGCATTCTAATAACATGTCTCTCCAATTTTTTAGAGGGGCTTGACACCGTTTTTTCACGCACACCTTAGTATTCTACAAATGATATCACACCTTTCTTTTCTTTCAGCCCTCTTTAGGTGATTATTTCACTGGTAGGCCATCTCTTTACAAAAATAATCATCATTTTTAAGAATTATATTTAGATTTTTTGAGCATTTCCTCAATGATACATAAGGATTTGCCTCAAAACGAATATTTTGTTTAGAAATTTGAATGCATACTGAATGGGTTTATAATGCAGCATTATAAATAATTATTATTTCTTATAAATATTATTTACATATAATTATGGATGCATTGTTAAAATGGATTGTAAAAAGGTGCTTTTTTTTATGAGAATAATAACATTTGAGTCCAAACGAAAATAAGTTTTCTTAAAGAACTCTCAATTTTTTTGTGAAAGGCTAACTGAAGTGATCTTTGCTACTTTTGAGAATAAGATATGCATTGAATTGAGAGAAAGGGTATGGGAATTGTTCTTGGTATGGATCAAGAACAATAGAGGATTATACAAAGAATCTTGAGACACTATACCATTAAAGTCTTACTACCAGTCAAATGATTGGCCATATAACAGACATAATTTTAATGATAAAAAGATAGAAAGAATTTCCCCAGAAACTTGAAAAGTTTACCATCTTTTCTAAACAATTTTAAATTTATAAAAGCCTACAGAAATATCATGGAACACATCTGTTTTTTCAAACGAATCAACCCTTGATAAATTCTATAGGTAATTACAATTATATTACGGTCCTTTTAAATCCCTCAAGTATGGACAATATATAAATTTAGTATATAGTTCTTTCCTACATTTTTAAACATATATTAGGAAGCGTGTCAGCAATTATTTAAGTATTTTGAAAATTGAAGTAACTAATAAAAGTTTCAAATATTTTCTTGATTGGTTTTACCAAAGATCTGACACCTAATAGGCTAATTGAGTCGTTACCGTTTAATTTATTGGGGCCTATCTGATAATAATATCAGTTATCCAGAAAAAGTGAGTTTGATATAGGAAAACCATTTTTTAATTTATTCATTATGTGTTTTAATAAGTCATAAGGATGATATCAATAATATCGCCTTACTTTGACAAAAATCTAGAAAAACTTTGACTTTAAATTTACTTTTAAAAACGTTGCTGCCAAGCATTCATAGATCTTAACGTTTGAGGGTTTTAATTCCTCAAGATTAATTAAACTTAAGTCTGTGTTTGATATTTTCGCTAAAAATAATTTTTTTCCGTATAATTTCCGGATTGGGTTTTCCCTTAAATATTATCTTTTAAATCGAAAAAAAAAAAAAAAGAAAGTTATAGTTATAAGCTTACATCCTCAAGAAGCTACGTGTTTGCTTGATTGAAAAGGAGCTAACCAAATTAGATAAAGATTATAAAACCGCCGATAAGTCTAAATAGACTACCATTTCTATTTACTGCTCATAATGCTTCTTCTATTAAAGATATATAGTTAAAGATAAATAAATATCTTTCTCATATCGATAAACATTTTTATAAAAAACGTCGCTTTTACCTATAACCAAAATGAGTAGGCGTATTTTAGAAGACTGTTATATGCATTTTCCAATATTGTAAAAAAGCAAAGTATTGAATTTTTACTATCGTTTGGTATTTAGATGTGCCGAAAACGACGTTTTTCAATGACTCACTCTCTTATGTTAGTTTCGAGTAATCTGTTAGTAATCTGAACAATTTCTTTCTGGCGTACAAGGATGAATTACATGTACATCTGGAAACGATTAAAAATGAATTTTTTCATCTAACGATATAATTCTTTTCACCTTATTGTGGATCCTAAAAACTGAGAAAGAACGTGACGCGGAAGGGGGCAAAACGTAGAGATTCACAAGATATATGCCATTTAATCTTACGTCACTGAGGTAGAAAAAAAATTGTACAAAAAAATATAATAATAAAATACTCATATCTATAAACAACCACCAAAATATATATTTTAGGAAGTTTCTTTATACATAGTATAACATTTAAGGGATTGCTAAAAAAATGTCTCATTTATAAACCTCGATATATTTTTAAATCAAAATGTAATATTTTTGGGAGACGCATAATTAACAATTATGTAAAAAGTCTCCCATACCCTCAAGAGTAAAAGTGTAAAGTTTTCAAAATTATAAAGATTCATGTTTATATGCAGGAAGCTTATTCGCGTATTCACCTATCAAGGAGAAAGTGGGAGATTGGCAAGTGGTATGCCTTTACATCAGTAAGCTTTTAGAGCAAATCTTTCAACTGCGCGTTGAACCTTGATCAGCTATTTAAATAATAAATAAGCTACCTTTTTTGAATGAAATTGCAAGAAACTTTCAATAACATAAGGAAAAACAAAAGAGGCAATGCTATCTTCAACCATAATGAGTACAAGTATATCTAAAGTAAATTGAAAGCCAATTATGTATAGACATATTAAACTCCTTTAATTTTAGGTTTGCTAGAGCATTGATAGGTCTAATAAGTTGATATATATGATTTGATATATAAATGTTCGTACTATTTTTGCATAGTACGAACATTTGGTTATATTTTCATACCTTATAAGATCCCAACAATTACGGCATTTTCACTTAAAAAAGCCGCTAGTAATTTTTCTCAGCAAATTTCTAGGTTTATATCAAATTTTTGACGATAGCAGACTTTCCAAGCTGCAATCATTTGGCACACAACGTTCTAAAAACTTGCTACGGACGTTTTTTTTTAAGGTTTTTTCGTCCATCATAATATTGGAAAATATAAAAGTTTTAATGAATTTTTGACGTTTTCGATAATATTTTGAAATTTACTTGTGCTTTTAAGATGACACACAAACATATTAAAACCTTGCTTGATAAGGCAAAATCGTCCGTCTGCATTCTTAATATTCACATAAACCACTTTTTCACATTACAAAACATGAGTAGCAGTAAATCTCAGAAAATGAAAACATCAACCTGAAGTTTTATCGGAGTGTGTGTGTAAGATTGCATGTCACTCAGTATTTTGATTTAATACGTTTTTAGAATGGTGAGTTTGACTGTTTTTGAATTTAAATTTCTTATTGAAAATCATTCCAGAAAACCTAATTGAACAAATACGTATTCGTAATTTTCGATATTTTTAGGCGGATTTTTCAGTGATATGGCATCAAGAAATTATTTGTGCAAGCTATTTTTTTATCAAATACATGCATATTTAACAATAATTTTGGAGGCTAATTTTGGAGGCTATATCGGTATACTAGTATCAATTTTACTCAAATTACGTCAGTCTAAATATCAAATGAGGTACTATCCTATTAATCATACCCCAGCATTTATTTTTGTTTTCTCACAAAACAAAAGAAACCACGTGGTTACTATTATATCATATATTACATTATTTTCATTGAGGAGGAAAATATACAGAAATATCAGCTAACATTTTGTCAAATGAATTTTTGTTAAGAATGCGATTTCTCTGACGCCACATCCACTCTCTGAGGTAAGAGTTAAGCATTCTATTAGTATATGTTGTTTCTTGTCAAGGTTCTTGGAATTCTTCCAGCTATTTGCCACATTCTGGGTGTGGGTACGTGTTACAGGGTCAATAAAATTGTATGTATGGTTTACAGCGTGATTCCCATTTGCTGGATATCTCCGTATGCTGCCCATAAATCCGATAGTTTAGTTGTTCCTGGTAAAACACTGTCCTGAATTATTGGCAGAAGATTCGCCGTATCTCTCCTGTCATATAGAAAGATTTCACGGGTCTCACGACATACCTCGCTAAAATTCGCTATTGTGGTAAAAGTCTTCCATTGGTGGTTCTCACTCCTTGTGAAAAGGCTCTCGTCCACCTCCACTGTCATATTCGGACATATAATTAGTATGGGGTTCTGCTAAAGAGCCATGGCACATACTTCTCGCGAGTAATTGTTCCAATACAACTACAGCGTTCTTATTTATATGAATTTCACATTGAAAAAATTAAATTGACGTCATTTGGTATGACCATGAACAGATGAACAAAGGTACGGAATTTTGATTTATTCAAGCCAGGTCCCCTTCTTGATTCCTACCTTCTCCAGACAGCCGCATATACGACATCTCAAAAGATCCAAGTTTGTATTTCTATATTGTATCGCCATAGCATTTCCATTCGTGTACTGACGTTGGTTGTGAATTATTCCAATTCGTTGAAGGAAAGCAAAGCAAGGTTGATCATTTCGAAGAAGATATGATAGTATGAAAATATCCATTTTAATCATTTGCACACCACACTGAAACTAAACTAAAGGCTTTTAGCTACGATATATTTATCCGCAATAGAAGTACCCTAAAACTAACCTACTCATGTGCCCCAAACATCAAGCAAGCAATCAAACAACATAACATTAAAATTTTAGATAAAATAGTTGATTTAGAGAATAAATGCAACTGCCAAAACAAAGAAAACTGCTCGTTAAATGGAAACTGCCTAATACAATCCACCGTTTAACAGGCATCTGTAAAAACTGAAAATAAAGTTTGCATCTATTACGGAACATCTGAAGGAAACTTTAAAACTCGGTACAATAAAGACACAAACAGTTTTAGATACGAAAAAAAACTAAAATAAAACTGAGTTATCAGAATATATATGGGAACATAAAGACAAAAACAAGCAGTTTAAAACTTCGTGGAAAACAGTCGTGAAATGCAGCCCCAACAAGTGTGGTACTATCAGATGCAACCTCTGTACAACTGAAAAATATTTTATCATCCGGTCAGAAAAAAATGGACTCCTTAACAAAAGAACTGAGCTGATTTTAAAATGTAGGCATCGAAACAAATTTTTACTCAACAACCTAAAATAAACCCCATTACTCATCACTTATGAATAATTAATGATTTGTAACTCATGAATTATTCATGATTTTCGAATTATTTAGTATTTAACTTCTTACTGTATGTTCTGTAAGAGAGAAATCTTATTGTATATTTAGTAGTCCTATGATTGTTTTGTAATAAGCATGAAACTTTTGATTACT
>JAUZNK010090302.1:0-12543 GCA_035046665.1 Euphysa ruthae | reverse complement strand
GAAAATAAATAAATTTTGACTAAGTTTTCTACCAACTAAAAATCTTTCCAATTCTTTACCAGCACCATTTAAACCTATTTTTTTTTTTTTTGTATTTTTTTTTTTTCCACTAGATGTTATAACCGCCTGGCGGTTGGGGGGTGGGAGTAATATCTGGATGCTTCACATTTTTTAATTAATGAATTGCTATTTACTAAACTCTTGAAAATTTCGTAGTACATTTAAATTTAAATAAAGGTAAGTCAATTTAGTAATTTGATATAAAACTAAGTACTTGTGACATGCATCTTATTGTTTAATAAACAATTAGTCCTTCAATTTGCCTTTAAACAAAGGAAAGGAATTTTCATATTTTAGGTTAAGAGGTTGAAAGCCCAAAAGACATGCTATACCTTAAACAAGAAAAGGGTCATTCCAGGAACAATTAGCGCTACGAATATTAAGCTAAAATAAGTGGTAAAGTATCTAGATAGATGAATGAGCCATTAAAAAAATAACTAAGACATCTTATTTCCATGCAATATATATATATATGTATATATATATATTCTTATGATAAGCACATAATATGCTGGGTTTTTAGCTTGAGGTTTAAAAACGAACTAGGCTAGGTGATCGGGTATGGAGATTGTTAGGTTTGCCAGACAATATCTCTGGAGAGCACAAGTTATGGAAAATATTTTCACTGAGAGCTTTAGAGTAGGGTGTTACACGTCTTGGTAGATTTAAAAATGGAATGTCTAGATATAAACCCATTTTTTCTAGAAAATTTGATACATTTGATGTATCATAATTTAGCAAATCTAAATTAAAGTCTCCCATTAAAGTTCTTTGTTATTCATGCTTATTTCTTTCATGTAAGGAATTTATATAGTCATCTGTGAAATCAGATGTGCACATACGTGGTCGGTAATATATACAACCAATCAGTAAGCTTCTTTAGGGTTAAAAACTTCTATAAAGATAGGCTGAAGCTCTCTACTTTTAAACGTAATTAAATCCTTTCTCTTGTTTTAAATTGGTTGAAGACTTAATGAAAATTAGAGATCCACCTGCTTTTGACATCGGTTGATGTGTGAACTGATGTGTACCCTTCTAAATCCATGTTAGTAATAAATACTTATATATAGATTAGATTCAGTGATAGCTATATCTGACATATTATAAAGGAAAGAGACATAGAAGAATTTTGAAATCATCATAAAGGTAGGGTAAAGGTGACATTTCCAACTGCAGATAACCTATTGAATTTTTGTTAAGATCATACTTTGCAGTATCCCAATATTTACAGTTTATCGGTGTAGTAGAGATATCATTGAGGTCACCGAATAGAGCATTTAAATTTTTCAAATGTATTTCTGTCTCGGTCAAACTTTAATGATTTTCCATTTAGTGTGGTAAATAGTTCAAGGTCAAAAATGAGGAAGAACGGCAGAAGACTGCTATAGCTATTTTAAATAATACCAACTGGCAATTTTAATTTTAACAAATTCAAAAGTTATGTTATCATTCCAATTAAATTTAATATGGATCCATTTATCACATAGGTCACATTGAATGGCATTGCAGCTTTAGTTACAGGTTTAATACATATTCCACCAGGGTACTTTATCATACAAATATGACAGAGATTTTGACCAAAAAAATAGCAAAACTGTTAAAACAAAAACTAAACCTGTTACAAAAACCACTTACAAAAGTACTCCGTACTATGTTCCTAACAATTCATCAAGTTTTACGAGCTCGTCTAATTAAAATATCCCTAAAAAATAACTAACAATGAGAAAATTGCTATATATAATGTATATACACTTTTTCAGAAAAAAAGGTAATAACAAAACGTAAATTGTTTTGTTGAGAAGCGAAATTTTTTTTTAAAATAAGCAAAACCCAACGACAAATAGTGATGAATAAAAAAAAATCATGCTCATTGCAACAAGTATTTATTCTTTAGAACTTTGGTATATATTTTATAACGCATATTTATTGGTATATAATTTAATGTATATCACTTTATTGCATAAAATCATGATAATTTATGACACAGTATAATTTGAGGAATACAGAAAATAAATAATCTTTTACGGACGGCCATGATTGATGATAGGCCAATCTAGAAAACATTGCAGTGGAGGTAATAAGTAAGCCAAAGAAAATGATATCTGTTTACCCACGATATAAACATTCCTCGTCAGTCCGCAAAAGTCTACATCTATTAAAATTTCCTTGATGGTCCGCATTATTACTACGTCACTAATAAACTAGTTAACACCTTTCAAAAACACTTGTTTTCGAGCCTACGATATTCCTATAAATACCTTAAATTTCTAATTGTAACTAGCCTGATGATAGGAGCAGCATGACTCCTGAAACGTCGCTCAATAAATTTTTATATCTCATGGCATGCGTTTTATCTCTTAATTATAGACATAGTAATTTAGTTTAAAGTGTTCAACCAAGTAAGTGAAACATATTTAAAACAAAGCATAACAGATATAATGATGAGTTAATGTAATATATTTAAGTATGTTGTTTTGATTCTTACTTTTTTATCAAGAAGAATAGAATTTAGTGTAGCGTTGATGGATTTAAAGTAGCGTTAAAAAATGATAGCTTAGCAAGGCCCAAGCTGCAAGACCAAAGCTAGAACTCCCTTTACCTATCCATGGAGGTATCGCACCATAATCCAGTAATGGTCGACACTGGAAAGAGCGACACATATGATAATTCAATTATCAAGCCGTCTCTGGTCAAATCTGACAACGAGCACATGGTTATTGTTGACCGGGTCGATCAACATCTCTATGGAACCCAGTCTCTTCGAAAAACTTATAAATAGTGCAAGAATAGAATAGTGCAAGGATAGAAGCTTGCTATTCGTCTAATCAAGATTTTTTACAAGCTATCAACAACAACGTTACATACTTGAGTTTTCTGCTTCATAATAATATCAAGCTTTTATCGACCAACTAACCGGTAGATACTTCCTATCAACGATACTTAATTGAAAATCGTTTACCTTTATCATTTCTGTCTTTTACAACTAGATTTGCATCCTGATGACTTTTTTTGAAGCTTATCACGCCATCTAGGATTACAATTTGAACTAATCTACTAAGTGAACTAATTATCATTTATCTGATTGTATTCATCTCAAATAAAATGTCACATTTTAGGTCAGTTAACCCAGCAAAATAAAAAAATTTTTTCATGACTTTAGTAACGAAAATAACAAGTCCTTAATTTTGAAATTCTGATGTTTGGTTTTACTCCTATATACTTCATAGTGAAAAAGTAAAAATGTGGTAGTTGTGTGCTCAGTCAAATAGCCGCTTTTAGCTCAGCCAAACATGAAAATACTTTTATTGCATGTTTCAAATATGAAGAAATAGGAGTGTGGGGATAAAAGCTGTTTTATTATTACGAGAAGAATGAATAAAATTTAAGCACATTTTAACAATCTCTTTCTTTTCTTTGACCAATCCGTTTGGCGTAAGATTGAGACTCGCTGCTTAAAATACGCTTTATTCAAGCATAAAACAGCATAGCAATGATTTAGGGGGTGGTAACTGATTTTTAGACCCTGTCAAAACAAGAAATATGGTTATTCAAAACATTATTCCCTTGTGCAAGATAACTACAACCGTAGTTACTAAAAATGCAAATCATACTGCACAAGCATAAAAGAAATACAAAGATAATGATAATGTGTGGCGATTAGTAAGACAAACAGGCGTCAAACAACAAATTTCACCACAACTTTAACATAAGATACGGATTGTTTGTAGCAGGTTCTCTGTCAATAAATTATTTTGAAAAAACATAACTATACTTAAATGGCCCCTGTTTATATAAGATCGTTCAAATATTTATAATTGAAAGCTCATAGGCTCCCTTCTATTAATACTGAAAGGGGTTTTATGCAAGTACTACTATAGTACTTGTGTAGTATTGATAAAAGTTACTTGGAATGTAATCTTAAAATAGCTCCAAACTTCTTAAACCGTTGTGTATTACATTTAACAAAGAACATTTTTCCATGAATATCTCTTATAGAATTTGGAAAATCTTTTACGACGCATCTATATACCATAATTAATTCTGTTAACATCACAACAAAGCATATGAACAACAGTGTTACTTTGAAATAAACTTCCCAGTTTGTTTTGATTTTGGAAGTAGTAAATATTTTCAAATTGTTAAACCAGGCCGTTTTTCAACTTGACCTAGATAATTTATGCGAAACTAGTGTGTACTTTATATAAATATATTGTTTTTCAACTCTGGCCAAACTTGACTGGGTCACCAGCTCGGTCCACAATATGAATTTTTTTAGATAACTTGGGTCGAACCGTGTTTTTATTTTGTCAACTGGGGCCAATTTTTTCACTCGGGTTAGAAGAAAGATATACAGTGGAACTATTACTACATGTTAAAGTTGATGAAAATCGATAAAGAACATTCCAATGAGGAAATAGTGATGTGTCGATTCCTTCAAGGACCAATTATATGCTTTACGCGAATAACATTAAATAAGCAATATATACTGTAGAGGCACCCACATTAAAGGACATACCTGAAGTGTATATTAGGTCAAATCTTTTTTTGGGAGAGAATGTGCCGTTATTTTGTAAAAAAAGGCCATCCAGTATTTAGGGCTTAATAAATCATTTGAAATGCGCACAAAAAAATATGGAACTTTGTTTAAATTTAGATATTCACATATGTACTGAACAGTGCAAAACAATAATCTGATTGCCTGTTGATATGAGGATGAGTCAGCTCGTTGCTGTACATGCATTTAAAATTTTCAAAAAATCAAAGTTTAATTTTATGCCTGAAAACTTTAAAGTTTCTTAAAATAGAAAAACAACTTTGTGCAACAAGCATTTGAGGCTTGGCGCACCCTTTAGAAGATCCACAGTAGGAAAAAATTGTTCGCCTTCAAAATGTTTTTTTATATGGAACAATCTTTCTAATGAAGTAGAAAAGATAGCTAAAACTTACGTAAGCATAAACCAAGGAAAAATTTCTTAGCTGCCTGGATATAATTCGAAGACTTTACATAATAGACTCTAGTTTTGCGAGAAATAAATTTCGCAAGGCCTTTCATAATCAAATATTTGAAAGGATGAGTAACTTAATTTAGACTGTTATGGATAAATATTTGGTTAGTTTTAAGTAACTACCTGGATTGCTATAAACAATAATAATAGTATTAATAATAATACAATAATAATATTAATTAAACTTATTTCCAACCTATAATTATATAATTTTTAACTTGGGACCAACAATTCTTCTGGATAACTATACCAAGAGTTCCCACAAGATTCGTTCAAGTGTACTTAGAGCTCCCATTTAAGCTTACTCTACAGAAAATTTATGGTATCTTAAAGAGATCGAGCTGGCACCTCCTTGACACAAAATCAAAGCATTAACCGCTCGGCCAGGAAGCCAAAAATTTGGATTTTTATGAACAACCATTTGGATTGCTATCAATTACCATTTGGATTATTATGAATGATTATTTTGGTTGTTAAAAAGAACTATTTGGGTTGTTTTGAAATATAATTTGGATTGTTATGAATAATCAGTTAGATTGTTATGAATGACTATTTGGAGTGAATTGTTAACATTGTTATTAATAACTGTTCGTATTGGTTTGAATATGTATTGGAATTGTTATAAAAAATTTGTGGATGGTTATAAATATTTCCTTGGATTGCTTTGAATAATTATTTGGATCGTTAGGAATAATTATTTTGGTTGCTGTGAATAACAATTTGAACCGTTTTGAATACCTAATTGGAATGCTATGAATAACTATTTATTTGTTATAAATAATTATTTGGTTGGTTATAAATAATTACTTGAATTGTTACCAATTATTTTTGCGATGTTATGAATAATTATTTAGGTGATTACTAATGACTGTTTGGATTTTTATAAACATGTGTTTGGATGTTTATGAACAACATATTTAGATTGTTACTCTAATCTAATATATATGTATAATTTTGTTCTTTGCTACATTGATAAAACGCTTTAGAATAAAAAATCAAGATGTTGGAACACAACTTGGATGATCCGATTACCCAATAAGAAAAGTAATTATCACTAGAATAAATTTAATTTTCCCTTGAATAATTTTCGTGCGTAGGATTCATACTCTGTTGATTTTTTAGTCTTTTAGAGAATATTTCAAGGAATGCGTTTAAATTTTTCGTTTTTTTTTTGTTATAATTTATTTACGAACTATTCTATTTTTTTTTTTTTTGAAGAATCTTACGATATTGTTAGATCTTAGAAAAAAATATTTATCAAATATTGTTCATATTCCTAACAAATATGTGGTATAGCATGAATGATTGGCCAAGCATTATATTTATATGAAATTAACTTTTTTTTTACACATTAAATTTTATTTTGAATGTCCAAAGTTTCATCGGGATTTTCACTAATTTTGATTATAACTACACCTACGTGTTTCAATCCTGTGTTTCACTTTATTATTTCACTGTGCAGCTAAACGGAATATTTATAAAGTCAAACTTAATAATATTATTAATATTCTATTTTAAATGTAGGAGATTTTTCCTTTGCACATTATCTACATCTATGAAAAATACAAAATTTTAACCGTTGTGAAATTTTCCTAGTTTTCCTTTCTTAGAGAGGTTAAAGAATTTTATAGAGGAATGTTTATTCCGCTCATTTATATAATTTGCTACTAATAAAGCGAAAAGATAAATGAGTATAGAAAGTAAATGAGACCTCTCAGTTTAACTGCAATAACTGTCAAAATGGAACCGAAGTGCGTACAACTTGGAATGTTTTTTAAAGTTAATATTATATTTAATATTATATAATCTATTTATTTATTTATTTTTTTTTTTTGAAAATTAACTACCTAGGTGCTTTAAACATTCAACATAGGCTATTGCTTACCAAATAAATGAAATAAAACTATGAAATAAAAAGTTTTTGATTTGCATGACACATTTCATTACAACATTCAGTTTCAAGCTTGTAAAATGCCAGGTGGTTTATATTTGTTCAAATTCATGTGCCAAAGTTTGTAAAAAGTGTTTTTGTTAAAAATAAAAAAACTTTTTTATTCTTCGATAAGTAAGTGCTTTCACCAAAAATATCAGATCTCCGCATGTGACAATTTAAAATGTAACATTTCCACACATGACAGGGTAAAATCTAATATCTCTGCACGTGACAACGTAAAATCTAATATCTTCACGCATGACAAGATAAAATTTTTTTAACCAAGAGGTAGCGTACGATATATTTAATTAGTAGGAATAACAACACGCCATACATTGGTTTTGTGTTCTTTTTTTGTAAATGCATGTGTTTTAAATACTATTGATCAAGCTTTGTCATGACAAAGATTGATGTCCATTGGCGATTGGATCAAATTTTTCAATGGCGGGATAACAGCCGTGTTTTCAAAAACCAGCCTAAAATTAGGTCTTAAATAGCTAAAATAGATTATCAACGTAATAATAAGAAACTATGTTTACTTAATTTAAACTTATTTAAAGAGTACTAAAAACATAATTAACAACTGTTACATTTATATATAAAACTAGTACTTTTTCTCTATCTTGTTTCAAGATAGGTGTATGTAGCATGGACCAGATAATATTAGGAAACTGTGATGGCAATCTTCCGTTTCTTTGTGCGTCGTTTTACAAATGATGGCAAAATATTTCTTGAAAGCCTTTTGTAAACAAGGGCTCGTTGCTGCGTTTCTGCAGAGTTATTGTTTTTAATCTCAAATTCTTTTACTTTCTTAAAAAGGCTTTCGAATATTTCATTCAAGTTTCTATTTTCTTTTGCAGAAACTTCGACATAGCAACATTTCAGTCTCACTGCACAGCGAAGTGCTTTTTCAAAACTAACTTGACGTTGAGGTAGGTCTACTTTGTTGCCAACTAAAACACATGGGAAATCAACTCCTTTTACATTTTTGATTTCAGTTATTTTTTTATCTGCGACCGCTAGAGATTTCGTTGAATCTACAGAATACACTACTACACATGCGCTACATTTACCTATAGTCACACGTGTCATCGCAGGAAATGCATGCGATCCACCCGTGTCGTATACAGTCAGTGTTATTTTTGTAGAATCAGACATTCTCAGCTGCATTTCTACAGTATCAGCAAGGGTAGGTTTGTAAAAATAAGTAAAATTATTTCCATCATATCGATGTATTATACAACTCTTTCCAACTTTTTCGTCACCAAAAAATGCTATTTTGTACCCATCCTCCTCAAAAGCACTCGGTCGTCTCGGCATTGCTATGTAGAAACTTTCTTCTGATTTGAGGCTAATATTTGACTTCTTTGAACAAATCTTCTCTTTTATATCGTTTTTATCTTTTGAGTTTTCTTTCTTTATAAAAAATTCCATCTTTAAAAGAAAAGGCAACGTCATAAGCCGAATACCCTTTTATTGTGTTTTTTACCTCTGTTGTCTGCTTTTTTTATATACTAGCATTTTTTTGAATTATATTGTCACTGCTCGGTTATAAAAAGAAAGCCTACAATTAACTTTCAATATTATGAAAGATTTATTAATCACTTTAATGAATTACTTACTATTTGATAGAAATAAACTAACTGATAAGATATTAACGCTTTTGATATAAAACATGATATACAAGATATTTTAAAAACAAACTATGATCTGGCTGGCTAGCTATTATATTCTCCTATCTAACTATTTTTTACATCGTTATAAAAAATCATTTTTTTTATTAATGCCTCTATCTAAAGTTATAAAAATAAAAACAAAAAGCAGAGTGCAAAGAAGTTTGTGGCATTTCGCTTGCCACAAAAGAAAGGGTACTAAATCTTTTAATTTTATTAGCTGTATTGTTAACCCCTCAGCATAATTACATTAGTTATATTTAGCATGAAATCAAAAAACTTGCAAATTATTAAAATAAGAAAAAGGAAGGAAATATCAGTTTGTTCAGGAATTTGTAGGATTTTTCGAGAATGGGGACAAGCTTTGGAGTCAGGATCCAGGTTTTTGGGTTAAATCTCAATTTTGTGATAAAGCATTTATATGACGAGGCAGAAAATAACACAAAGTCAGATTTTAGATATTAATATTAATTAAGTAAAATTCTAAAGAATTATTTTTATTGAAAATCTCAATCTTTCGCAGCTAATTTTAGAGGCCAATTCTACCGCTCTTTGTGGAGGGAGATTGATGGGGAGTCGTTGAGATTTGATGAGTAATCAATTAAAGGTCGAATTTATCAAAAGCAATGTGGTTTAATTTGAATAAATATGAACTTAACAACTGTTACATGTATAAAATCTCCTTGATATTGTAATAATTGATGTTTGCCATGTTATGCAGTAGCCATGGAGTAGATCTATAATTTGGTACTTTATTATATCACTGCCTGTTTAAGGAAGATTTACTATATTCGCTGTACCTTCGAATATTGTGATAGATTTGAGTTATTATTTTTAAAGAAATTGTCTTCCTTAAAATCACTATTAAGCAACAAAGAATATTAAACGAAGGGTATCTTAATGTCATCGAACGGGTGCAAATATAGTTTAACTACGAGCGTATAATCGTTTCAAACGCGCGTAAAATAAAAAACTCAAGTTTCATTTAAATTAAAGTTTGTTGGATTATTCCTTTTGCGCGAGGATGAAACTTTGACAATAATCAACCCCACTCAATCCCTCGTTCCCAAAGTGATATTAAAGATGAAGAAGTTCGTGAATGAGACTCTTCTTTTTATATAAGGACATAAAAGCGTTAGTTTATTAATATTTTCAGATCAATTAAAGTTAAAACCTAGGTACACACATATGTATTTATTATAATTAAAACCCATAGTAAACAGAATTTGCAAAGACGGCCATTTTTCTTGTTCTCCTGAACTTCTTTATCCAGTTTAAGTCAATAAATTTGACCTAAATAAGAATCCAGGTATATTGAACGGCACTATTTTTTATAGCTTCACTGAAAGTTTGAAAAGTTCTGAAAAGTGCTTATCGGGTTGCTTTTTGAAGGAACCGCAAACGGAATCTTTTAGAGCGTTTTTGAAAAAAATAGCATTGCAGGGATAATTGCAAAAATTATCTTTTAAGGTATTTTTAGTTCCTGTGTATATACTTTTAAGACACAACCGAATCCATAACTGGGTAGAAAAAGGTCTTTATTAATAAATGCTTTTAAGCATCTTATTTTACTCTTGTGGGTAATTTCTAACGCATTGATATTAAAAAGTTTCTTTAGAAGTACAGAATATACATCTGAAAACTCGATGTAGTGACCCTTTCCCTCGCCAATTAGTTCTTATACCAGACATTACAAGCCTGTATTGTATTATTTTTACGATGCTACAGTTGTACATCAGTGCTCTAAACCTTTTTGTTTTTCGAAGAGAAATTAAATCTTTTTGTGGATTTTTTTGATTAAAATTGTTTTTTTAATTTTTTGTAGATAACCAACCAATGCAAGTTGTTTCGTGGAATTTATTTTAAAAAAGCAAAAAAACACCTAACGAAAATTCAAATGATCTATGCTCAGGTTTTGTACGATTTTTTTTTATTATTAAATATACTCGTATAAAATCAATGTACCGATTATATGAAAAAATTTTGCCACAATTATTTCTACATCTTATATCATCGACTACGATTCTGGCACGATTATATCGCAAAATCTTTATAACTTTAGAACTACATAATATTAACTATGAATAATTTTATTCGATTACTTAATATAAATTGATTAGTATTTATCGATGATTGAAATAAATATAAAATCAGATGACAGTAAGTCAAATGCGATTATTTGTGTATAAAAAGAAATGGAACGGACACTTTCCAATATTTGAGGGTTGTTAACGTGCACAGGTCTTTCTGAGGTAAGTTCAAAAAAAAAGGCGAGTGTTTATAAAGAACACCGATTTTTTTATAAGGGAAAATATTTATAGGTCTAATCTACAATAATCTATATTTACAATATAAATGCTAAAGGTAAAAAAATACAAATAAATTCCCTCAGATTTTTGAAACAAACTAACAGACATAACAACTTATTAAGACCCCTAAGAATTCATGCAAAATATGTATATACATTTTTTTTTATTTTATTGCTATATATAACGAACTTGAGACACAGGACGAGGGCAGACATATGCCATCTAATTTTGACTATAACATGTTACACGAAATTCGATTGTGGTGTTTTCACCTTAAGCGCAGTCATAAAGTAGATTTGAACCACATACTTTCACAACTGTCATCGAAGTTCCACTACTTAGACAGATATTGACACCTACAAAACAACTATTTAATCCCTCCTACTATTAGGAGAGGTCAAATAGTAAAGAATATATTCAAAAGGAAATGATGGCAAATCAATGTTATTCATATGAAGGCGCATTTCAATTGCCTCTCTCAACGAAACAGTCTTTTCAATAAGCCTTACAGTCAAATCCTTACCACTTCCGCTCATCGTCATCTTTATCCTCTGATGACACGCACTCCTTTCGCAAGGCTTGTTAAATAACTCACTGGCCAAAATTATTCACTGACAATTTGCAATTTACAGACCCACCTGGAAAAAGTCCGAAAGGGGAAACTAATGGAAATCTATAATAACACCCTTAAAATTGACCTGGATTTAAGGTTGAAAACAATTAAAAAAAACAAATTAAACGATTTAAACGAATTTCAACATGGCTTTGCTTTATATCTATAAAACATGAGTTAAAATTTTTTAGGTTCATAAGAAATTCCATCTTTTTCACTATTTTTGCCGTCATTTTGCTTAGTTTTACCACTTATTATTTTTCTGCGCAATTTTGAACTTTCTAACTTTTTGTAACTTGAAATAAATAGCCGTTAAAAGTTAAACTTTTTGCATCCGTTTAAAGAAAACCTTCCCGCTTTCATAGTCATCATTTCGTAGGTTAAAATACTGATTTTACGTCCAATATTATAATTCGATACTACATCATAAATAACAAATTTAAGTTGCGTGAGTCAAACATATTGTCACTGGAATTTTTCATCAATTAAGTCCGTAAATGTTGGTTTGAGCCTCAAAATATTTGACAACTGTAAAACTGGACTATGCATATAAGTTTTTGTCTTATTCCCTCTCTCACGGTGATATCGACACCAACTATTTTTCACTTCCGGAAAACGAGAAAAGTGCTTCCAATTGTTTTCCATTGATGATACAACATGAAAGAGTGTTGCTCGTACTGCTGCTTGCAATTAATTTTAGGTTATTTTTAAAATAACATGTTTTACATAACTGACCCACGACCTTTTTTTTTTAATTGAACTTCTTTAATTTCAGTTTTGTTCTTCCAAAACAAGGGCATGCTAACAAACCAAATATGGAAACAAGAAATCTCTATATTGGTAACGCCATTTATATTTTCAGCGGATTAAGGTTAAGTAAGTAAGTAAGTAAGTAAGTAAGTAAGTAAGTAAGTAAGTAAGTAAGTAAGTAAGTAAGTAAGTAAGTAAG
>JAUZNK010090291.1:0-12543 GCA_035046665.1 Euphysa ruthae | reverse complement strand
TGCCATAGCGCCCAGATTACGCCTGCTACATAGTTTTTTATACACCCAACCCTTGCGACGTAATATTACGTCAGTATTGTTTTTGACAAAAAATACTCCGACGTAATATTACGTCAGTTACGCTTAAGGGGTTAAAGTTTAAGTAATGTGTTTTGGGAAGTTAAAGTTGGTCCCTTCTAAATTTTTAGGTCCCCTCGAAATTTCACTCCCTATTTATTTTTATTTGAGGCTATATTTTCGAATATTATATCTAAATCAGATCATCTTTTTCTTAATAATCGCTGAAAAGATTTTAGAGATAAATATGCACTCAGTCTATATGTTTATAAATTGAAAAGAGTGTTATTTTCTTAAAACAGCATGCAAAATTTTTACCTTGTTTATTTTGGTGTTCTTCTTTTCTTCTTCCAATTTAAGAAATTGAGCAAGTGAGGCTAAATTCTGCTTTTCGGTGACCATGGCTTCTGCAAGCAATTCCTGTTGCGTCAATCTTCTTAACTGAACATTTGATTTAGGGTGTCGTTTAACTATATTTCTTTGTTTAGCTGTCAACGCTTCCGATTTACTTAAGGTAGATATACGCATGCGTTCTCGCTTTTCTGGAGATGTTACTAAATTAAAAAAAAAAAAAAAAAGCATAGGTTTTCAGATTTTCTCGCTTCATAACAAATTTCAACAGAATCAGTATGATTTAAGAAATTTTTAAAATTTCGTTCTCGAAACAAATTTGAAATTTTTCGAGATCTGAGATTTAAGAAGAAGCACTATAAATATTTTTAAAAATATATTAACTACTGACATTAAAATTTACTTTACCAGTGTACAACTTTGAATTATAAAGTGGAAACTGTTTAATTATGTCTATTATATTTATAATCAAAAAAATTATTTCATGTTCAAGAAAAATATCTTCTCAATCCAATAAGCAACCAGCTTTTTAACGTCAGGAAAAATCAATTAATCTCGGTATATAAAACAAATTTGAAATCTGAATATCTTACTTTTATTGGGCTTAAACAAGTTGCAAAAATTTGCCGGATAGAGAAGCTAATTGGAATCTAAGTACAAGTATTTTATTGAAAAGGCTTTTACAAAGACTTTTTAAATCTATTCTTCGACAGTAAAAGCCAATTTAAATCATTATTGGCATTATTTATCAAAATTAAAAAAACCTATTACATGCTTGTTCAATATAGATATCTATTTAATGAACGCTCAATATCGACATGTTATCATACGCTCGCTCACGTCTAATACACGATCGTTAAACACTAATAGCTATTGCACAACAGCTCAATATCGATATTTATCAAACGCACACATATTGTAACAACATTGATTTCACTTTTATAAGAATTTCAAGACATTTTTACAGTTGGTTGCCAACTTATGTTATTGATTATAGTAAAGACCGATCGTGAAAAGTGGTTTAGATAGGGCTCAAACCGCTATCTGAGATTCTTGGATTACAAAATTCATATCTACTGGATCACAACTGTATTACAAATCATTAAGTAATGATTATAATATTTTGAGGTAATGACGTTACTTAAATAGTTGCGAAGATGCGCTAATATTGGCAAGATATTTGAGTGTGAAAAATAACTGATCCATTGCTAAAATCTATTTAAAAATTTAATTGTGATTAATCAATTCAAGATTGTGTTAAAATGATTTAAATGAGATAAAACGATATAAATTTGGTATGTTTCAAATAAAGTCAATCAAAGATCCATCGAAGAATTTATTTGCACTCTAATCGAATGTTTAACTGATTAAGCCTGAAAAATAAAAAAATAAAATTCGTCAAAAGTCTGAAAAGCTTATGACAGTTGAATAGTTTCAGGATAATCAAAAAATGACCCAAAGCTGGGTTCAAAATCATGGAAGTTTAAAAGAACTCTGCAGTCATACTTGAAATGATTATCCTGATTGTGGTAATATCTCTAGTTTGGATGGTTTCCATGGTGGTCCAGGATCCCTTGGTTTACATTTTACTAAACAATCATATAAGGATATTTAATCTCTAACGCTTTCTGTACTTTTTAAAAATATACAATTCAAATATTTTTTATAAGCACCCGGTAAAATCTATCATTCGCGATATTACCTTAAAGTAAGTTTTGGCTCACTAAAGTATGTTTTGAACATGGCTGCTATCAATTTCATATTAAAGTGAATATAATTTGCAACTGATCGCTAATAAATTCAAGTTTATAGGTACATGCACACCTAAATTCAGTTTGCTTAAAAGTATCACACTGTCTTTTAAACCCTTGGAAAAGATTTTAAAATTAGTTTAATATCTAATTTCCAGAAAAAACATATTTCAGAGAAATTTAAATTTAGCGTCAAAAAACATTTATCCCTAGATCCTCGAACATACTATCCAGGAAATAATTTAGAAAGGCAGGGCAAGGTCATATAACACTCAATAAAAACGTATTCTTAAGAAACATTGTTTTACCTGGGATATGAACCTTTTTGACAGTTGGTTTTCTAGGTTTGGAAGGTTCAGCTGCTACCAGCTGGTTAGAAATTTTTGGTTTAACTTTCTTACGCTTCTTCTTCTCCTCGTCTCCACTTTCATTTTCTTCATCTTCGTGTTCAGATAAACTGAAGTCTAAAACAAATCTACTATTTTAATTATATTAATATTTTAATTTTAATTAAGTCCTCAGTGATTAATGGACTAACAGAAACTTTTTTTAAGATATATATTAAAAAAAAAAGACTCACTGCCATCATCAAAAACATTCATTAACGTTTTGCAAACAGTAAAAGGAAATCCAGTGTTTACTGTAGGAATTAGTCCTAACATAATACATGTTACAAACTGACTAAATCATTTGATAAAACTGCTATACAGCTGAACGCATTTCCTAATACCAACCTCCTTTCGGTAATATAAGCACAGAGTCCTTTCACTATAGCATCATGCACTAGGAGGCTTGCCATCCAAGGCTACAAACCTTTCCTGTCCCAGTTTACTGTCTATGCCAGATACTAAATTGGAAATTCCCCTTTTTCTGCGAATTTATAGCATTGAATAAAAATACGCAGTCCCTTAAAAAAAGTAACGCATAGTGAATTATTTGAATAATTTTATTTTAAGATTGATTGGATTATAATTTCACTGATCTTTGTAGCTTGGCGATTGTTTTTTACAGCAGATCTTTTGGTTTGTTTCATATGAAAACCAACAAATTTTGCTTGCATAACTGTTTAGTTAGGTTGCTCCTCTTGTTACACTGACTGCTTAACTGATTATTTATGAATAGTCAACTTTCGTAGCTTAAGTTTCACACCAAATTTAGATATTTTCGAGCCAAGACCCCCACAATTTACTTAAATTGCCTTAATGTCTGTAATACCTTATAAATCTAAAAAATATATATTTTTCTCACTGGGGTAAAGGTCAAGCAATGCTACCAGTTCAAATTTATGGCTGCTAGCCATAAAGCTCAAACCATACACTATGATGGTAGCATTATACAAAGTCAAAAAAAAAAAAAAAAAAAAAAATCAAGTGTTTTTCTTTGTGGCAAAACAAAATAGTCAAAATTGCTAAGCATTAAGAACTTTTGACAGATATTTAAAAATATTAATCACCAGAATCAACAATATCTTCTTCTTGTTCTTCTGGAGCCTCATACGTATTATCATCGTCCTCTTCTTTAAACCCTCCATACATTGTACTATAGAATTCATCTTCTTCTTGCTCTGCCTGATCCTCAATAAGTTTTGACATAAGATTTCCAGCATTTAAACGCTTTGAGCGAGATGATGCCATATTGTTATATATTTGTAACTCTAAAAAAAAAAAAAAAAAAAAAAAAAAAGCGATTTTCACTGGAATCAAACCCAATCCTTAGACACTGAAACTAAAGAAAAATTCATTCAGCGATTACATATGATAATAACCTCCCCAATCAGAAGGCACACACCAAGAAAATTCCAAAAAAAAAAAAAAAAATCAAAACTTTCAATCATAATTGGTTATATAACAAGAATAATAGTGCTTAACTTAGAAAATGTACATTTTCATAGGATTTGTGGCTTCTTTAACAGTCTAACTAAATACTGGAGTTCTATAATTCATGTAAATAAGTCTTAGTGAATAATGCACTTCTGGAAAGCACTTTACTATTAAAAATAGATACTGAAAAATATTTATTTATTTTCTAACTTTACCGGTTTTGAGCTTGGACAATGGGACACAGTAAAATATTCAAAGCAGTGGAAACTAAAAGATTTAATATTTATCTTTTAATTTCCGAAAATACTTGTGATTCAATGCCGTAGTTTATATTTTGAAAAGTGTTAAGATAAGATTGTAATAGTGGTAACGTATATAAGTTTACCAAGTAGTAAAGGTATTTCCTAATTCTGGTGAACTTTTGTTAAAAAGTTATAAGTTATTTGCATATTTGTTTTTCTGAACCTAGCCACAGAAATGAAATTTCTTAAAAAATGGTTGACATGCTATCTAGATCTGAAAATCTTCTTTTAGTTACAGAGTATTTAAAAGGAAATTAATAGGAACCAAATTAATGTTTATTTTACTGATTTGAAGTCTTTAAAAAAGTGTTATTAGCTAAATGTAAAAAAGAAAAAAAAAAAAATAAAAAAAAAAAAGGAGTAGAAAACCAAACAAAATCACTTAGAAATTTCTTCTTAATGGACCAAATGTTAACGAATCTTGCTAACACTTGGTCCATAAACAACAAGAGTTTGAAACTCAATAAAAAAAAATTTATAAAACTTAGATGTTATAAAATTGATTTTTTGTAAAGAAGTTCCAAAAAAATTTAAACATAGGGACCAACTCAAAAACGTATGACGTGCATTGGTTGGATAGGATATATTAATGGTAGTCTTAAAATCTTATTCAGACTGTGCTAGAGCTAAACTCAAATTTTGCTTTCTTTGGGCTTTGCTTCTCACAATATCGAGTCTACATAGTTTCATACCAAATTCCTCTCCTCCATTCTCACCAAGTAGTCTAACAACTCTACTTCTTAACATGAATAACACCTTTGATACTATGAATACATAGAGTGCTTCTTAGATTATTTGAACTTTTTGGTCTTTCAAGCTGGTGTTACACATCTATCTAACTCTCATGTCATTCAATTCCAATGGCTCACTTTCAAACCAAATAACATATCTTACACAGGCTCCAAAAACCTATCTCTAACCTGCATTGATTTAACTCTATTAGAGAAACCTATCTTACCAATAACACTCCTATCAATGCTTTCTTTTCTTCCCAACACCTGACCTAACAAGTAGAAGTTATCCACTATCAAACTATTGCAACACTGCTGTAACTTACTGAAACTAGAAATACTATATTGCCTTACTGAAACAATTGCATAAATTAAATACAAACAAAATATTACTTCTTAGCCTTCCTGTAATATCATTGCATTTTTTATGAACATAATGTTTAAAAATCTGGTAAAAAGTCACGCTACTACCAACTCCTTTCTTGCAATCTCTATTTTACAATGCCATACTTCAAAGCTACTCTTGGTTTAACTGATGCTTATCATGACTTTAGTTTTTGCTGTATCGACTTACTCTCAACTAATTGTTTTCCAAACTTTTCTTCAACTCCGCAAACTTTTCAACTAACTGTCTGCTAAGAGACCTGTTCTGAACTTAATTCTGTTAAAATAACCTAGATCTACGTCAACATTTAAACAAAATTCAAAGTTGAGGGCTTCCTCTACCCATTCCGTCTTTATTCTATTATCATTCAATCTATTCTAACTCCATGTTAAGCAGCCTTTTGTTATAACTCTTCCAAGCAAACTAATCAACACATCATCATCTTCCTCATCATTGGTGACTTTATCATCAGATAATTTTTTATCTTTTATTTTCTGTAAATACACTATATTGCTGTAGAAGTACAACGCTTATCTTTGAGTAGAATTTTTACCATCAATTCGATTTTTTTCAAAGCCTCTTCTTTTCTTCATAAATTGGAAAATATACAGGTCTACCGATTTCTAGCTGGCCCTTTTGCCCACCCAAAGGTATCACTAGTGGCTTCGAGAAGACAATTCCTCAAAGTAATCTAGGTACACATTATCACTATCACATTGATTATCATAGGCTAAGTGCTGAATTTTTTTATTAAATTATCTTGTTAAATTCTTTCCTTTCAACTTCCAAACCTTCTGACAGGGTCTATTTCCAAAATTTCCTTAGCTCTCTTCACAACAATATCACAAATATAAAACTATGCTGGTAAACTCACTCTTTGCCTGCTGTAATTTTCAATCTTTCACAACCTTCTTGACTATGATTTTAATCAGGAAATAGTCTACCTATGTCTGAAAACCACTTGACTCCTGAAGTTATCAGCCAGCTCTGGCTCTTACTGAATGATGTGTTGCAAACTACAATGTCTGTTGCTGTTCTAAACTCAAACAATCTACCCCCTTTCAATTTTCTACTCCACAAAACGATAGCCTCCATTCCATACATACTGTTATAAACTCCACATGCCATTAAACTCAACACACACCCACTATGGCAAACTCCAATTTTTGACACAGTTTGATCACCTACACTCACAAAATCAAATCAAATGAAACATATTTTGTACTTAACAATATGTTGTAACTCAAAGAATAAAGTCTATTTTAAATCAAATAATAAACTTACTAAACACAGGCACATTTCTAATAGTGGGTATTTTGGGAAAAATCCAGAAAGATAATAGTTGGCATAAAGATTTGTTTAATCTGTTTATTTGAATAACAGACATTTTACAACTAAGACAAGGACATGTCAATATTACCTAAAAAACAAACAACTTTTTTATATTGTCAAAATTGTAAAATTAATGCTTAGTGAACTAGGTATAATAATCGGTAGAGGATACACAACTAATATATACTAAACAGGCATGATCTTACATTACGGTCGATCTACATAACCTTCAAGTTTTAGAAGCTAAAGCATCATGGCAGCATTGTTCTCAAAGGGGAAAAACAACCATAATGAAATGATTTATAATAACAAAATCACATTTTAATCATTAACACAAGCAGAATTTGAAAAATCTTAAACAAGAAAAAAAGCATTAGGTAATGATGATGTAAGTAGTGATTATTGAATCACGTAATGGAATAAAACGTATACATTTAAAAATTGTTAAATATTTTATTAAGAAAGATTAATTTCTAAATTTACACTTGCATTTAAGTGTGAACATTGTAATATTAGTCCAATATTAATTCTTACTGTTTTCTCTAAAACCTTGAAACAAATTATATTATCATCAAATCTATGATCACCATGATTTGATTTATAAAAAAATTCGAAAAAAAATTACTCAAATGAACATGCAACTAAAAGAATTAAATAACATCCTTTAATTTTAATAAAAAAAGTTGAAAGTAAAATTTTGAATATTTATTCAATAAAAAACTATATGATTATTACACATTAAAAGTATCACAATCTCTTACAAATTACTAGCAGTATACCACAAGAAGCAATGTCAGAATCACATTTGTTCCTCATATAGTAAATAATTTATTTAAAGCCACTGATTTTATAGAGAGAAACAAAAGTGACCCCGATATTGCTCCTTGTGGTGCACTGCATGGAATATTTCATTAAATACCAACATAGTTTGAAAGTAAATGAAATATCTTTACACATAACTAAAATATCTTGTTTATCTACAAAATTGTTGTCTGACGACATTTCAGTACCATCAAGAAATTCACCATAATCTGAATCACTCAAATAGTACAATTTATCATCAGTGTCCATAATAAATTATATCTTCAGTGAATAATTTACTCATCATTTTGCTTTTTATTCATCTAGTTTGACGAGGTGAGCAAAAACCATCATTGTATGAGCTCTAAGCAGGCTAAATAATTCATTGACGGCTCAAAATGTAGACAAAGCATTGTTTTATTGCGCGGTCATGGTTTAAGGCTATAAAGGTTTAATTGTCGTTTAACTGTCATTGGCAAGATTCGAGCAACGACTGTATACTCACAGTGCTTCCATTCACCAACGGAATTCAAGAAACAATTGAAACAAAATGCGATCAAATACACGATGAAATAATAGAAATAATATCTGCAAAAGTCCAAAACACATCCATTATGCACCACACTCAATAAATTTGCTTCACATTTACACTCTCTGAAACCTGGCTAAAAGACAATCCACACTTATTAAAACTGCGTTAGATAGATACAACTTTGAATATAACTACAGAAGTGAAAAAAGAGGCAGAAGTGTTGGAATTAAAAAGCACTTACAATACAAAGAACGTAAAGATATAACATCTAATGACACTTCACTAGAACATCCATGGTTTGAGATAGCAGGCAAAAAAAAAAAAACTCGTTTTTACTCAGAGTATTTTTCAACCAAGCCCTAGAGATCAAGACAAAGACGCATGGCTTGAAAGGTTTGACCAGATTTTGTCAAGGATCTACACCACTTGGGATAGAAGTGTTACTACAGCTGGTCTCAACATCGATCTTCTAAAAACCTCCTCAACTAAATCAAAGTACTTGGAAATATTACAAACTTACAACTTAACACAGCACATCACAAAACCCAAAAGAAAAGTTACTAAACTGATTATACTTTATATATTACACACAATGAAAATATAATTTTCCTAGATTAAAAGGCTAACCACGCCACGATAAAGAGAAAGAAGTTCACTAGACTGCCAGCACCATGGATGAACAAGCTTAACCACGTCTTTTCAGCAAAGACGAAACCATCACATAACAGAAGCTCATCGAAATGACAAGTCATGGAAAGTGTTTTGAGAAGCTAGAAACAACCTGAAAAAAATTAATTAAGTTCACAAAGAATAGCTTTTATCGCATTTATCAACATTTCATTGATATAATTGATATAATTCTGGTGAAACTGCAGGATGACATTCTGAGATCAATAAGTAAAGGAGAAATGGCTTTATCAGTATTCAGACTACTCCAAAGCAGTCGACAGATTTTGAAATACTATTGACAAAACTCCATAAAATCGGGTTCTCTAAGTCTGTTCTTCTATTTATCAAAAGCTACCTCAGCGATCGCCGTCAACAAGTTAAGTTGACAATAAAAAATACCAAGCAAGAAAAATAAAATTTGGGATTCCCTAAGGAAGCATCCTTGGCCCAATTTTGTTTAACATCTTCATATAAAACTTGATACGTGACACTGAAAGTGGATGCCTGCAATATGCAGATGACACCGGTTTATATAGACATACAAAGCCAAGAGACAGCAATGTTCAGATTTGATCAGAAACGATATTCAAACACTAACACAATGGTTTAAAACAAACAACCTCATCTTTAATCCAACAAAAACCAAAACGGTTCTTTTTGCATCCAAAAAACAATCTTGAAAACCCTTCAAAATAAGTTCTCACATAAAAAATTGAGCGAGTGAAAGATTTAAAGATACATGGTGTCTACTTTTTACGAAGACATGAATGAGATGGAACCAATATGTAAACGTAACTTTTAAATCAGCATACACAATACTACGTTCTCTAAATTAAAGTACTGAATTTTGTTAAATTTTTAAAGGAAAAGAATTGAAATTTTTTTTATTGTCCGTTGTAATTATGCAAGTGTTTTTAAGATTTATCTTATATTTATATCATATCTCCTATGCACATACAGCCTTTATTTACGATATCTTAACTTTGGCTCAATTAAATGCTAAAATTCCAAAATCAGGATATCCACAAGTCTTTTTTTTCTTTGGCTATTCCCTTGTGCATGCATAATCCATCACAAAATTCCCCAGCACTGCAAACATACTAAAATTTTCAAAAATGATATTTTCTAACATCATTCCATCATTATGGCTGAAATTTCATTCTTTAAGGAAAATTGAAAAATTGCATTTTTGAAACAATCATAATAATTTAGGAACTTAGATCATTAGTCCAAAATTTGTTAAAGATTCATAGACACAACACAGCCTTGAAAATTGATATAAATGCTGAATATTGCTTTGAAGGAATCCTTAAAACACGCTGCAAGGCACTGAGAACTTTCAAGACAAGTAATGGTAACATTTATTCATACGGAATAAAATAATTTCTAATATTTTGCATTCATTGTTGGGTAATACTATATCAACATAAATATCTGAAATAGAAAACAGAATAGAGTCAGAATTAAAATAATTATACAGAATTTTTCAAGATTTTTTATGGAGAAGTCCTCCTAACTGATTAATCCTCCTATACTCTATAAATTGTGCTAAGCATCCAGTTTTTATTACAAGTGGCTTTTATTTTTCCAAAATAACCATTTGTTAAATACAATGTTTTAAAAAAAAGACAAATAAGGCTAAGGTCTAATCTCTGGATACTTAAGACAAGGTTATCCCTTGTCTTAAGTATTAAAAGTGTTATTCACAAACCTCTCATGTGTAGATGCTTTGAAGATATCTTTATTGTTATCTATTCTCTATCCACCCACTCTCATCTAGCAAATTTAATTATAAATTTTTTTGTACTGATATTAGTTAAGCTGATCTGTTTTGTTTATACGAATAATACATAATGTAAGAGACTATTAAGTCAGAAAAATGCTAGCTCACGTTCTTTATTTTTCAACTTCACACCTGATTCTACTTTGACCCGATGCAATTTGAGCATTCAGCAATTCTTTGCAAGAGAAAAGTGTTCCTGAAAAAATTGGATGCGATAACGGTACCTATCTAAGGTTGGAAGATATTCAAAGATGTCCATTAAATTTTGTGGGGTTTCAATGCCGCTGGGGTTCTGCAAAAGTCCACCAAATATGCTTTAAAAATAGACAAGGCAAATGATAGACTTTAGTGATAAAAAACCTGATAGGTGGGAACTGTTTTACTAATTATTGGCAATGATGGGAAGCAAAATATTTAATTGAGCTTGGCAAGCACTACAAATCAACAAAAAAATTTGGTAAACTAGATGTACCTTTTGATCATATTACAATAATTGAGACTTCAGAATAACTTTGTGACCAAGTAGGATTATAACATAGACATCATTATTGAAAAGAACGTGGAATCTATTCAACATCAGTCCATTACAAATTTACAAAAAATCTTGTCTAAATAAACACACTTTAAAAGTGGGAGAATGTTTATGCACTAACAATAGTAGGAATATTCAAATGAGGCAGATGAAGCCTACATACAGCCTACTCTGCAAGTTTGTGAATGCCTTTCAAATATATGTAGTCCTATTAAAAATTTGCTTGCGCTATTAAAATTGGAATATAAAATGATTTGTGTCCTTGTCCCAGTCTCTATATCTAACCCACCCTAATTTAACGTTGAAATGAAGATTAGATATAAATCAGCCATGTGATGAAAACCATAAGAACAAATTTGTAAAGAAAAAAGGAAACCAAATCATCACTATAAGCAGATAAGGCTATTGAAGAAATCAAATTTCTCTTTAGTAGTTAACTAGATATTCGTGTAATATATTATTTAATACAAAATAGAATTGATATGATTATAAAAAACATGGTAAGTACTTTCTCTCATCTTTATCATAATAATCATCAAAATTTATAATTGTCTGCTTTTCCAGCAAAAATGTAATGACAATCAAAGTATTAAATTTACTTCTTAACACAAACTTACTTATGGTAATATAAGTACCCTGTCTGTTTATTGTATGGCCACACCCTACAACAATCGCCACCAAAAGCTAATGACCATCATCCTCTAGCCAAGTGAACTGTCCCTGCCAGACATGGTACTCCCATATTCCCATGTTCCCTTATTACAGATATTCCCATGTTCTTTCAGACAAAAATTTTTGTAATATAAAAAAATTTTTTTTTCTTTTTTTTTTAAATATTACCGATTAAAATTTTGGGACAAGGACGACGACAAACATACACCATGTAATTTCTACAATTAATGACTAAAATTAGAAAGTCGTTTCACATTGAAAAAGTGGTTAACAAACCACTGAGTTTCAGCCACGTAGCACAAAAAACTAACCACTAGACCACGGATTCACAAATTTTCTAGGGACAAACAATAACAAACTAAATAGAAAAATGTGGAACTGTAGATTTAAAAACACTTAATGAAATCAAACATTTTTTTTTTTTTTTTTTTTTAATACCATTGAAATTTTAAAATTTTATTTTGATAGATACCAATCAGCTTAACTTACTTTAACCGAACTTAGCTCACAACACAAATATTTTTGAATGTTAATGATAATAATTTAATAACAAAAGAATAATAACCTCAGAATTTTATTAAAAATTATTATACAAAAAAAAAAAAAAAAAAAATTGTTTGATTAAAATCAAAATAAAATTTCACTGGGCTAACTTTTACTTTCATTTTCTATAAGGACTATAATGTAAGAATATTCCTTATAAGGACTATACTGTAAGTATATTCCTTATAAGGACTATACTGTAAGTATATTCCTTATAAGGACTATACTGTAAGTATATTCCTTATAAGGACTATACTGTAAGTATATTCCTTATAAGGACTA